>NTHP01000808.1:34081-54942 GCA_003416845.1 Oplegnathus fasciatus | reverse complement strand
AGCTCTCGTAAAATAACAAGCTGCAGTTTGGGCTACGAAGAGGACAAAAGGAAATTGGCTATTTAACTAAGTAGTAACTTCATGACAGCTAAGATAGAAGTGAGCAGCTAAACTGTCCACAGATTCAAGTAAAGGTGTCTAACATACTCTGTTCTATTGGTTGCAGTTTGATTTTTGAGCTACTGAGCAGTTACAAGACAGGAGGTTCATATACCCCATTAGTCTGATGTTCTGAGGATTTATGATTAGAGTGGAAATCACTGATTGAGATGCTGTGGAAGAAGAGAACACACAGTTTTCCTGTAGATACAGAGTGAAAATACTGTGGGAGTAATCATTGGTTGTTGCAGCTGGAGGTGTTTTGTGGCAAATTCAAAGGTATATATCCCCTCTCATTGATTACACTATTTGCTAACATCTAGTCCAGGCTTCTAGGAGCTCACCTTAAATAGCACAAAGGATAATCTGATCCTGCTTATTGGTGAATGGCACAACAGGAGAAATAAAAAGTTTTCTCAGTGCAATAAATGCAAGCAATGTTTTGTAATTTTCTGAGAAAAATTTTATCTTTCACAGTCAAGGTCCTGGGGAGGATTTGTGTATTTCTCTTTTTTATACAAGCGCTTTTAAGCCTTTAGACGGTGACCAACCCACTCCTGAATTACTACAAATCAGTATGACTTAGAAGAAATCACTGTCCTGCTTCTAATCACAAATGACATATTATGTAGTCTGTAATAATAATAATAATAATAATAATAATAATAATAATGGGAAAGTGGTTCACTCCTCATAGTGGACCTCAGTTCTCAGTGTATACACTATATTGCTAATATGACTTAATATAGAACTCATAGCAAAAACAAACAGACAAAAGAAACAAACAACAAAAGAAGTTTGTTAGATATCTAAAAAATTAAATGTATCCATAATGAATGTATTGTAACAGCAGTTATTTGTTTTTGTGGTTCTTTTCCCATCCAGAATATACAACTTGTCCATAAGTCCTTACTACATGTCCGAGGAAGGTGAAGACAGCCCATTTATCTGCTCAGCTCCCCGTGAGAACGGGATGCTGCGCTGCCGCAATGTGCCGGCCTACACCGAGGGTGGGGCAGAGTGCTCATTGCCCGCTTCCCACCTGATTGGATCAGCCCCTGCGGTGGGTGGGGCCAGTGTTAACGGCTGTGTTAACTGGAACCAGTACTATAATGTGTGTCGCCCCGGAGACCTCAACCCTCACAAGGGAGCTGTCAACTTTGACAATATCGGCTACGCCTGGATAGCCATATTCCAGGTAAGAAGGGATAAATGTGGAGATTTGGATTTGGAAGCAAAGGTACGGAGAGCAGGGTGTTAAGAGTTTATTACTGTTTACAAGATTTTGTAGGGAATTTTTTAGTTTAAAGTGTTGAGTTGAGTTGGGTGTGGTCAAAATGTTCTCTGTTACGCCTGTAACCACACCAAACAGTGATGTCACAGGGTCCTGGAGTACACCTGCACATCACTGCAGCAAGGTGAGACGTTAAACCTCTTGAGGTCAGCAAAAACAAGATTTTCAGGGGGCATTAAGTTACTCAACAAAAATGCTATAGCTTGGCTTACCTGAATATTTTTTCCTGCTTTTTAGCTAACCATCACTTATTTTGCTAGTTTGCTTGTTAGTTGCAGAGCAAGTAATTCTAATAAGTCTTTGAAACAGACCTTATTACAATGTCATTTCTCTTCCTTCATGCATTAACTGTTATAAATTGAAGGTTTTTCCAACCAAACAGTGATGACAAGCTGATCCCATGTGGCAAGCCAGTTAAAATGCTACTTTTTTGCAAACACAAAATCAGTAATCAGTCAGGTGTGTTGAAATTTCAGCGTCATCCTTCTAGACATTCCTCCACTCAGGCCATCAGAGAGCATGTGTCATGACATTAGAGCCATTTCTTCCTTACTCGCTGGTTATAAAAATGTATTTTTCTTTTTCCCTCTTGCTGATTCCAGCTCCCCCAAGAGCCGTGACAGGCTTTTCCCTATCACAGGTTTTGTGCTAACACTGTCTGCGCTGTTGTGATATGAATTCCAGCCCTTTTAATAGATCTGTCCAGGAGCTGATAGATCTGTCTCTGTGTCTAATAGACTTTGACTTGCACAACATGACTTTTTCAAAGGGAGTCTTACCTTTAAATTACCCCAAACAGCACAAATACTGAACACACATACAAACACTGACAAACAGACATACTAATCCCTGTTAGCTACACGCAACTTTCTAGTGTGTGTGTGTGGTCTCAGCTCGCAGTCAGAGGCTTTAAAGATTAGATTTTGCCTTTTTTTTTCTTTTGTGGTGGTTTAGCAAGCATCACTTTGAGTCTTAAATGAGATTAGTTTTTTAGCCAGGTACATGATGTGTGTGTGTGTGTGTATTTCAGGATTCATTATAACTGTCGGTGTTAAAGTGGTAGTTGCAGATGATGATCGCAAAAGTTGTACGCATTAGTCATGGGTTTAGTCACCAGGTACTGCTCTGTCTCTGCGGTCAGGAGGTGCTGCTACCTGCACACTCAGTTGTAGTGGTGACGAGCAGAAATTCACAGTTTCACGCACAGAAAAGAACAGAGCCCTGTTTCTATTTCAATATGTTGCATGTAAATTATAATGCATGCAACATGAAGTTGGAAATTCCTCTACAATTTAAGAAAAATCTGCAAAAATATTTGTGTTAGGTGTTATTCTAAAATGGGCCTGTAGTAATGGAAACATTTAAATTAATAATGGCACAGGCATTGAGTGATCACACTGACAACTCTATTTAACATTTTCAGAATTTTACAGACTATTTGTTGACAGGTGGATGGAAACAGGAATAGAAACAGTGAGTGAAAGTGAGCGAAAATGAGACAGAGAAATAACAGTGGTTGAGATAAAGATACAGGGGGAGAAAGATAGAAAGTATTTTGAAAGAAGGAAAAGGCTATATTGAATGTTAAATGAGTTGCTTGGCTTGTTATCCCAGTCTACATCTTTATTCCCTCAGCATCTGTAAATATAAAAGAACATGAATTATACATCTCAGTGCAGGGTTTTGAAAACATTTCAGCCCATGGTCCCAAATTGAGTTAATTCAGGGTTACCCTGGGACTCCTGCAGAGTACAACAAGCTGTTAGCATGTCACATTGGGTTCACACCACAATCAACCCTGTGGCTTGATTGGGTCCCACCTAGGGTTTGGCCATACACCAAATATAGCATGACGGCCTCCCGTGTTGGTTCCTTTGTTGGTTCTATCTTCAATTTTGGTAATTGGAAATGTAGCCAGCTGTAAGAGGTTAGGTTTTAAGGTTAGGGTTATTGTTTTAGACCCAGCAAAGAAGGTATTTTGCAACATCTTTTCACATCATTTAATACTAGTTTATTGGTTTGTTTGTTTTGTTTTTCTTGACTGCAGGGCTCTTATTAGAATTTAATAGTATGTGATTACAATTGATTTTACTGGAGGATGTCATTCAAACCCAGTCCTGATCCATAGTTTAAGAACCAGATAATGGACTGACCTCTGTCAACACTGTAAGGAGAGCAAAAAGAAAGGAGCAGAGCTGAGAATGAAGGAATGATAAAAACAATAAAAATAAGAGTGGAAAAAGTGAGAAAGAAGAAGGCATGACCTATGAAGAGGTAGAGAAGGTAGAGTGGAGAGATAAAGGATGACTAGAGGAGTGAAGACATCTTAGGGGTTATGAGGCCAATTTTTCTATCAACCTACAGGTTAATGACTATTGACCATGTACACACATACACACACACACACACACACACACACACACACACACACACATGCCTGTTCTGCCAGACTGTCCGTTAGGGTTCAAGAACAATGTGCTGGTTAGGTCATTTACCAATGACGGCTGGGAACGTGCTCTCTGCTCCACATGTATGTCATTAGCATGAATTACAGGACTTGATGATTTGCTAGCTGTCTCTGATCTTCAAGGCGGGTCAGGAGCTGAGGATGGGGATATCCTGGGGGTCAGTGAGTGATTTGTTCAGGTTACCGCGTTTGTCTCCTCTCTTAAATAACCAACGTCAGCTGTGAATCTTCTCTTTCCCGCGTTTTATATCACAGACTTTTACAACATGGCTTGACACAAGATGATTTGCACCAAAATGCCAGTTCTTGATGAATTGCATGAATGAGGGACAAGTCTGTATCGTGAGGCCTGTCTGAAAAATTGCCCTAAAATAGCCTGGCTAGACTTGCTACATGGTTGTTTGGTTTTCCAGTTGCTTTGCTACTACTAACTACCATATTACTAGTTTGGCCTACTAAATACATTTGTGGTGGGATGGCTGTTTGTGTACTCTGTCTGTTTCTATAGAGTAAAAAGATGCACAACCACTTTGCAGGTGTGTTTTGGCTGAGAAATGAGAAGCCTCAGCTCGTTTGTTAATCTGGTGCAAGGAGAGCATTCCAGTAGAGAGCGGATTAGTCTCCTCTGTGTGTGTGTGTGTGTGTGTGTGTGCGCATAACATGCATTCATGGTGTCTGTTTATGGTAGGTTTGTGTATGATTCTTTATGAATATACAGGTACGCATGCATGCACGTGCCTGTTGGCATGTGTGTTTGGGCACTTGTGCTAGTGCGCTCTGGCAGTGTGTGCTGCGACGTGTTATGCTAGCAGAGGTGTAAATGTTGAGGTGTGAGTGTATTATCCGCTTGGCTGAGCTGAGCCGCCGCTTTCAGGTCTCAGCATCCCAACTGCTCATTAGCATAGTGGCCACATGAAAGAGCTTCGTCAGTCCCCTGGCACACACACACACACACACATATAAGAAGTTGGAGGGACACCACGGGCTTTCTTCTGAGGAATAGCCATTAAAACAGAATTGGAAATGTACTGCATCTGACTGCTGTGTACTTTGAGTGTCTGCATGCGTCTGTGTGCACTGTTTTGTGCGTGGGTGTGTTTGTCATATGTTTTTGAAGAAAAAGCAGAGCTCTGAAGGAATGTTCTTCTATTTCCGCGTTCATTATAATACAATGTCTCACCCACTGTCCCTCTGTGTCTTTTTGTCTCTGTCACCAGGTCATCACACTGGAAGGATGGGTTGATATCATGTACTATGTCATGGATGCTCACTCCTTCTACAATTTTATATATTTTATACTGCTCATTATCGTAAGTACCCCCGTGTATTAATTTTTTATTTTCGTTAACAACCTTTCCTGATATTTGAATGTGTTGCTAGGACTCAAAAAAGCTCCAAAATAGCAGCAAAATGAATACAAAACAAAAAAAGAAAACCACACTTTTGATTGGGTCCAAAATATCTGGCACAGATCTACATGGACCAATATGGGTCTTGTTTGAAACTAACCCAAGCTCCAGCATTTAATGAGCCCAAACCCAATAAAGCTTAATTTTTCACTGTAATCCTTGCATTGTGGAGTAACAGCCATCTGTAGAGTCTAGTTTTGCACATGATTTGCAAGTGGGAAGTGGTTCAGAACGTTAAGTTATGTATTAGATTATATTTAAATGCATTACTAAACACACTGTTTTACATGCTCGGATTTAGAAATTAAAAGACAAGTAAAATGATAACCCACTCGATTAAAACCAGACAGAATTTAGCGACAGAACCACTCTGACCTATATGAAATACACATTTCTTTAATCCTGCTCCTCTTCATACAGCTCTACACAGTCTGCGGTATTGTGGTTTGAATGCTCAACAAATAAGCATATGTATAATGTGTTGCTCCTGAAAGATATTTTTGTGTACCTGCAATTCAGTCCTGCTTTGGAAAACCCAGAATAACCTTTCCAAAGTAAACCACTAAACTCAGCTTGGAGCATAACTCCCCTCTGCTGAACCTCGCAGACTTCTTATCGTGTATGATTTCACTCATATCACGCTGTTGTGGGGGTTTTCAAAGATCCCAGCTTTGGCTAAATTTTACAATGCTCTATGAGCTCCCTGCCCGCCTGTCGTTTGATGTAGAAGTGCTTATTATGCATTCAGAGGGAGAGAGAAAGAGAAAAATTGGGGGAGAGAGAGGAAGGGGTGAAGGGGAGAAGGGACAGGAGGAAGGGCTGAAAGAAAAACAAAGTGATTCATATAGAAAGTGGGTGAGACAGAAATTAAGATAACTGAGAATGTCAGAGAAAAGAATAAAAAAAAGATGGGAGAAAGTGCACATCTAATTTCTTATTGCTCCTTCAGTAACTTACAGTAATGGCATATTAAATAGACATTCCTTTATAGACTTGATAGATATTTCTAACTTCCTGTCAAGCCCACCTCATAAGAGCATGATTTAAATCATAATTTTGAATTAATGATAAAAGCAAAGTCAGTTTTTATCATCCCAAGATCTAGCCAAACAGGCTGCATCTTAATAATACATGGGCTTCTTGTTGACGCAGTGTTTTATTACACTTTTAACACCTTGAGGAGGGATGAAGTCTGCAGTGAGTTCTTCCTGAAATAGAATATTGATGAAGTAGCCACAGTGTTGATTTTCTAGTTTAACAGCCAGGTGAAAGATTTCATACATGTATAACTGCACTTTTAAGTTTGTGGGATGACAATTAATACAACTGCTCCTAAATCATTGCGACGCTGCATTGCTGCCGTTTGATCACTCTCGCTCTTCTTTACCTCCCCAACCAGGTGGGCTCTTTCTTCATGATCAACTTGTGCCTCGTGGTCATCGCCACCCAGTTCTCCGAGACAAAGCAAAGGGAGAACGCCCTGATGAGGGAGCAGCGAGCTCGCTACATGTCCAACGACTCCACGCTCGCCAGTTACAGCGAACCAGGCTCATGCTACGAGGAGATGCTACGCTACATCAGTCATCTTTATCGCAAGTTTACACGCAGACTGCAGAGGATATACTCTGGATGGCACAGGTTAGATGTGGGCTGTTTATTTTTGGTGGTATTGTTTATTTTCTGTGTCCTGAAATATCCAGTCGAATATTGATGAAATTAAGAAATTAAGTCAAACTTTTACAAAGCCTACAAAGAGTTAGGATTTCTCTCTAGACACATCATTCTGCACTATTGTTCAGTAATCATCCAGGGGGGAGTAATGTGTCACATGAGGGACAGTAATGAAACAGGAAAAACAACCAAACCCGTTGTACCTGAGACATCAAACATTTAGGACGTTTACGACCCGTACCGGACTAATTAACGCGTACTTGTAGATTTTCTGTGATTTTATGGGGATGACCGTCAAAAATATCAGGAAGACAATCCCTTTAATGAAATTATAATCACACTTTTTCCCCAGGTTAAATTAATCATGGCTTTCCCCAGCAGTTCATAGTCTTTGCTGGTCCTCCTGTGTCTATTTGCAATGATGTATGAGTCATTTGGGGCAACTAAAATGTGTTTTGTTATGAGCATTTAATAACTGTGTCAGTGTGCTTTGGTAATTTTGTATCTCGCAGAATTACGCTGTGCATAGCCCCCCCCCCAAAATTGTTGAGAGCCACATCCCTAGAAATGCATTCAGATACAAAAGCACACAATGAGTATTACAACTTTGTACAAAGCTGGTAATAATACCTTCTCTATCCATTTCAAAACAGTAAAAGGCGTAAAAAGGTGAATCCTAATGGCAGTGGCGGAGGCAGTAACGGCGGGGGTAATGGACACGGCCATGGTTCCAGCAGGGGCTGCGGAGGCTTAGGCCCGGGTAGCGCGTTGTGGTTGAGGCCGATCCATAACCTTCTGCAACACCATCAGCACCAGCACTGTCGCCTCAGCAATGGGGGGCAGCACACCATCAACGTGGCAACCGCCGAGCACATGGACGGAGAAGGAGGGGTTGAAGGAGGGGAGGAGCTGGAGATGAAGTCGCTTCCTGTGCGGAGAGGAAGTACAAACGGAAATAGTGGCGGCAGTGGCAACCCGTCCGTTGCCACTCAGGGCATGGGGGCATTGCTCGGGCGACTGAATGGGGGGATGAACTATCCGACCATTCTGCCGTCGTTTGTGTGCAGTTACAGCAGTAAGACGCCGCCCCCCCACTCCCAGCAGTGTGGGCCCAGTCCAGAGCAGCACCCACCAAACCACCCAGCATCTGAACACGCAGAGACGCTGAACAAGCTCTACCAGCTCATGGGACAGCACAGTAAGAGGGCACACATACACTGCGCACACACATACCGTACACACTAGACTGTAGAAAAACATGGAAGTAGAAGCTGTTACATCACCTGTAGGTTTCTCAAGGGACTTTTTTGGTCTGGAGTTTGGGTTTACTGGTCAACATCGTATTTTTCTGAGCCAAGAAAATCACAATTTAGGCTACCAAGTGAAGCCTGAGCCAGCTTAACTGAGTGTGACAGCCTGAGTCTCATAACAACCAAACAAATAAGCCATCAGACGTACCTCTTTTTTAAGGCTTTGTAATACTGTTAATCTTCTTAGTCAAACAATAATATTATATTATATTTATTTTGCCTGTTTTTTCATCTACTTCTATTTTTATTGGGTTTCACCATCCTTTAATTCCCCTTCACGATCTGTACTTGATGCTCTGGATTTCCCTTGGGCTCCATTATGGTTTTGTCATCACACTCACTTTCGTCTCCTCATTTCTTGCTCTTTCTTTGAGCAAATACCTCTGTCCTCTTCCCGAGTTTGACCTGAGGTAGCCTTTGGCTACACCTGCTGTGTGTGTGTGTGTCTCAAGCAGCACTTAGAGAGTCCTGACAGGAAATCCATGTCTCAAGTGTTACAGTCATCAGTGCAGAGAGGTGGATAAAAGGGAGGATTGAGGGAATCAAGACGGTGTGTGGGGAGTGGTAAAGTGACGTGAACAAAAACACAGGTATACAATGTAATTTTTGAAAAATGTGGAAGATGAGGGAAGAAACGGATAAGAAAAGAGGCGTAAATTATGAAAGGTTCAGATCCAGAGGGAAAGGCTAGGAGAGGGAGACATAGAGAGAAAAATAAATTGGTTCAATAGAGAAAAAAGAGCGGAGGGAGAGGGAGAATAAAAGGAGGGTTAGCTGAGGGGACAGCATGAAGCAGAGAGAGAAAAGGACAGAGCACAGAGACAGAGGAGACAACATAAAACTCTGTTGGTTGTGAAGAAAACGAAAAAGCAGCGGCAGTATGATAGACTCGTCTGTTCTGTCCTAATGGAGTGATTCTGCCAACAAGCACACACATACTGTACACACACACATTTACACACTAATGGCTGCCGATACTACAAACATAATTAAGCGCACATGAATCAGTTCCTTGCTGGAGTGAAGAGTTGCTGTGTGCCACGTGATAAATACTGAAAAGACGAGGTGATGAGGAAGAGCGCTGAATACCATACACCTCTGATCTGCACACAGTCAATAGGATTGCTTTGGAGAGTGAGTGTAACAAGATCACGCATTTTAAATTGACTTTAATGGATGGTGATTTAATGGTTCGCAGTTGACTGAAAGCTAAAATCTAAATGAGTAAAAGTCTCCAGTCCCTGTCTGGATCTGTAGTTTCTTGCTTTCAGCTTTGTCAGATGACTCAATCTCAGCTAAACCTTCTAATGTAATGGAATTAGAGTTTGAATGCTGTTTTTGGTTGAATATCCCCTTTACACTGAAAAAGTGCCAATGTTCTTGGGAATTTTTTTTCAAGTCTGGGGATCTCAAATCTAATTTTAGTATAAATGTAATCTAATCTAACCTAATGTAATATAAGGTAATGTGAGGCTGGGGTGAATTTGAACAAGCTTTTTTGTCCCTCGAAGGGATTTTCTTTAAGAATTTGTGAAAATGCAAACAATCTGTCAAGAGTTGGAGTCAAAACAGTTAGATAAACAGGCATGGAAATTTATTTGTAGCAGTGATATTCAAGAGATTATAAAAGACGATGAAATATGATGACAACCCCTGTTTTATAGCTTGAGGTACTAGATAGAGTTGTAAACAACGCAGTGTTCTGTCCAAGCTACGTTTGAAGAGCTGATGTTTCCAGAAGTCACTTTCATGTCATGTTTTTTTTGCTTCTGTTAGTTTCCAGCTTCAGCTTTGCGGTTCCTCCGTACTGATTTTAAGAGGATGTAGTCAGAGAACAGAGGGTGAGAGGAGTCAGCCAGGATCTCATACAGTACTGTGGGCGAGCTCGCTGTACTCACTGCGGAAACCAGCTTGTTTTGGCTCTTCACTGAGAGAGGACATCCCTTCAGCACTGCATGCACAAGTTCACTTACATTATATTCTTACAGCCATCATTATACCATAATGTCTCGCTGTCTTTATCTCCTTTTTGTCCTCTTGTGCTCTTTGGAAAATGGAAAAGTTGATATAAAACTACATTATGGAGAGGAGCGGGACATGTCCTCCTCCTTTCTTTTCAAAATCCTACTTTTGTCCCCCTCACTTTTATTGTTTCAGGTTTATTTTGTTTGCTAAAATCTCTCTGATTATTGTATTTGTCTTTGACTGTCCAGCCACCATAACCAAATGAGTTGCTAAAAATGTTGATACTCTCATCTGAGTCACCTTCAATTATCCGGCCCCTCACAGCAGTAAGCTTAACGAGCAGCAGCGAGTGCTTTGCCGCGAATGATTTGCGTACTTGTTTTGTTCTGTTTTTTGCCTCTCAGGCTAATTACTTGCTGTACCTTGTTAGTGGAGGCTGTTGAGGGAGACTTTAGGCACAACTCAGTGCTGAAAAAAAATTACTTCCATCTTCTCTTTCGGTTAATAACATTTCATCTATTACAGTTTACATTTTCCTAAAAAGATGCTGGAATTAAACATCAGTCAAAGATAATGCAGTAAAGGACAGTGTTCTTTTGTAGTAACGATACAAATATAATCTTTGATGTGATACTATTTGAAAAATAATATTCGATTTTGAGATATCATTGTAATGTGCACCATTGATTTTCGCCACAAAAAAATATTTGCACTCAGTTTATCACAATGGAAAATGGTGCAACAGGTGAAAGGCTGATGAAAAACAAACTTCTAATATGTTTGTCTTGCTCAGTAAAATAACAACATAACAAGAGCAGCACATGAGGACAGCTACGAAAACCCCCTTTGCAATGTCTGACCGTCTCCACCCGTTTCCCCCCTCAGGACGCCAGAGGCTGCTGTACCAACTGGCAGGCGTGGTGCCCAGCCCTCTGCTCCTGGAGCTGCTCAGCTGCCCTATGTGTGCCCGCAGCCTGGAGACCTTGGAGCTGGAACTGGGAGACCTGGAGGGAGGCAGGGGAGAGGCTGACGGACTGCACGACTTCCCCCAGGTGAAAACGTACAGGGGTGCACTAATGATGATGGTGAACAGTGAGGATGGAGGTTGTGGAAGTGGGGATTTGGCCTTAATGATGGTGATGATGATGGCCAAATAAAAACTGTTTAATGATCATATATCTGTTAAAAAAACAAGGCAATATATAACTTTTAAAGAATTGCATTTGAAAGTCTTGACAATTAACAGTTTATATAAAAATACTTTTATTTATACTGTAGTTCTCACTTTAAATGACTCCCCCATCTTTCCTCTAGGGGGGGGATCTGAGAGGTGGGCGAGGTCGGAGCAGACGGCGGGGGGTCGTGGAGTACAAAAATGGAGCGGTTCGGGCCTGGGTAGGCTTCAGGGAAAAACTGAAGAGGATTGTGGAGAGTAAATACTTCAACCGGGGGATCATGATCGCGATCCTCGTCAATACTCTCAGCATGGGGATAGAATACCACGAGCAGGTAAGAATAATGGGATGTAGGGTGAATGAACAGTTCAGATCAATGGTTCACAACCGAAACTGACCTTCAAAGAGAAACAAGTAGTTTGATGAGAACTGTTGGCTGTCAGACACGGCATCTGTGTGTGAAAATGGCATTTGGCTGTCTGAGAGTCTAAATGAGAGGAAATGAGAGTATAGCGGGGGAGGAGGTGGGGTGGATAGGGGTGAGGGAATTAAGGCAGAGAGGGGCGGAGTGGAGGAGCGGTGCCCACTCTCTTCCTAGTTCCCACACACAAATACGCATCAAGGCACTGTCACACACACTCCAGGATTATGTTTCTAGTTTACCCTGTGTGGCCAACATCTGGGAAGTATCCGTCTAATAACACAGCTCCCCCTTGCCTCGCTCCACTGTCACACACTCACAATATGTGTGGTTGCGCAGACACACTCGTCTGCAGAGTTTTTACACCCAAGTAAGTATATTATGTATGCACACACCTTTTCATTTCCCACCAGTACAGCACATGGATCAAAAAACCCAAATTCTCGTGCACGCACCCAGTCCATTCCCTCCTTTCCCTTCTCCGTCTCTAATTCGCTCTCCAGGGGATGTCTGTGTGTGTGTGTTTCTGTCTTTGTGGTGTAAACATAAGGAGCGACTGGGAGAGCCATGGCCTTATTGGGCCAATAACACACACACACTCTCACACACAGAAACTGAAGTGTTATGTAAGAGTTCCTCCTCCCCTCACCACTCATCATCCCCCTTATGTGACACCTAGCCAAACTTTATGAGACGATGAGTGTAAATGTGTGTGTGAAGAGGTGTATGAATGTAGGAGGCATAGTGTAGACAGTGTGTGTGTGTGTGTGTGTAGAGAGAGAGGTTTAGAGTAAGAGGGGGGTGATTGATGCTTGTTTCGACGATGTTTAGACTAATTCCAGATTGGAAATAGATTGCTATTATTGAATCTGCGTCAAATTAAAAGCCCACATGTGAACGGATTTGTGAAAATTTATAGACTCTCTCTTGACTTCACACACACCCCAACACACTGACATTACATTTAGAGTAACACTAGTTGGCCTCAAGTTCTGAAATGCAACCACATGCAGATCTTTTAGTGTTTAGTGAGTGACACAAATCCAACTAGATCACTCACAAATAAAAGCATGGACTCTAAATCCTTAAGATTATATGTGAGAAACAAATCAGATTTGCCTGCATAACCTTTTTCTTGACGTTTGTGTATTAAAAGCACACACACAAAGGAATGCACAATTTAGGTAAGCTCTGAGGTAAATTGTGTGTTATGCACAATAGAAAGATCTAACTTTTCTACTTCCTTACCTCTCACAAACACTCTTAAATGTGTGGTACACAGAAGTCAGAGGAAAGAGCAGGTTTCAAGTTTCTTTATTTGACGTCTGACGAAGAGGGAACATCACGCAATAAATATCATAGTACCTCAATTTGAGTGTGATTTTGAGTTTAATGCTCCTTTTTTTTCATGTCCTAATTCTAAAATATATATATATACTAAGATATACTGTATGATTTGGTCCACATTAGTAATTTTTTTTTGTTTTTCAGGATTGTTTTTATTTATGTCAGTGTCCTGATTTAAGGCTGTTCCTCTACCCTGCTCTGCCAGAGAAGCTGTGCGTGTGTGCGCATGTGTATCTCTGTTGTGCTTTTGTTCCTCATATTCTTAAGAGCAAGGTCATATGCAGAGTTGTTTTCTAATACCAAAACACACGAAATGTCTCCTTGCCTGTACTGGCACAGTATTTGATTCTGATTGATCACCTGTTCTGTCAAACATAATGATGGTAGTGGAAAGCGATGTCTAAAGCAATAGTTCAGAATACTCATTTGGGACAATAGTAGATCACATAAAATATATTGACATATGGTAAAGAGCGTCTAATTCTTTTGAAACCACTCTGGTACTAATGATCAGGGCAATCTAGCACTGCTACTATAAAGTAAAGTGCATTACGGGATAAAGCCGACAACTCAAGGGCACCTTGATAGGATTTATTAATGGAGTGGAGACTGTTTCTTTTCATTCTCCCCACCCACATTTTTCTTGTCGGCCACAGGACTTGAATAGAACCTGCCTCTTTAACTTTACCACCTTGTTGTCCTTAATGTTGCCATCAGCCATAACGGGAACCAGAATTTCATTTTACGTGAAACATCAAAACTCAAAGACAACGATGTTGATTATTGATTGTTGAGTCCATGCAAGCTCATTGGGTTTTTAGCACTTCAAACTTTCAGCTCTTGTATTGTTTTAACCTGCTATGTCAGCTAGCTACTATACTCTCCCCTGTACACACTGTAAAGCAGTAAGTAAAGATAAATCTGTGATCCTATCAGGCATAAAAACTGCAGTGTAGTATTGTATGGAAATGATTGCCCTGCAAGTCTGCAATATGCTCTTTCATTACTCTGGTGTGAAGACAGTGGGCCACAAAGGTAATGAAAATGCCACTACACTGTTAAATAATAATGTATTTGAGTCTAGTATTGTGACTTGAGATAGAATAGTTGGCTGAGAGTGAGTTTAAAGCTTTATTGAAGTTTTTATGTGCTGGCTGGTCATAGAAAGACTATTTGAACAAACAGCCAGGACAGCAAACAGCAAGTCTCTCTCTTGTCTGTCCAGCTCTTATTTTTTTTAAAATATGGGATTGTTTTCCTCACTGTGCTGCACACCAGAAGCTGTACTCGAGTCCCCTGACATTACTTCCGTACCCTTTTATTTTTGCACAGGCGTTTCTGCTTTGGTTTTCAAGCTTCACGACTGTCCCAATTAACTCAATAGCTCATCAGCCGAAAATAGTAAAGATACAGAAAGAGAGAGGTTGTACACTTTAGATGACACAACCCTGCACTGCACCGTAGGTATACTCCACGTACAGCAACCCAGTTAAGACTGTAAAGTCATTAAGTGATTAAGTAATAGATCAGTAGATCGACATGACCCAGGCACACAAACCTTTTCCTGCAGTTGATGAGGTCGGTAAAGCAATGGATTAGACAGGCTCTGTTTCAGAATGTCCGATAGGCTGTTGGTGTTTTGTCTTTAACAATCACAGCATAAAATTGAAACACTTATCAATACAGCCAATCATATATTGATGTATTGTGCTAACAACAAATGCTCAAATATCCTTGAAATTGATACAAAAAGCCGTGTGCTTGATCAGTTTCTCATGATCTCACTTTCAGGGTGCTGGATCTCACTACCCAGGACCCTGAAAGTGACACTCAAAGTGTATCTTTTCCAGTGGTGGAAGAAGTATTCAGATCATTTATTCAAGTAAAAATACCAATACCACACTATAGAAATACTCCACTGCAAGTAAAAGTTCTACAAGCAAAATTTTATTAAAATTGTAATCTCGGAGATTTTCATTTCGTTGTCTTTCACGGCACCTATAATCGGTAATTGCAGGTGTGTTTTTGGACCTCACTTCAGTTTCATTCGTAGTCATCGACCTTTTCTTTGTTTGTTCGGCCACAGTAACCGTTTACTCACAACGCTAGCAGACACCAGAAAAAACGGTGTGCCGCTTCACACACAGGTGAGTTGAGGAACGAGTCTGTTGCGTTAAAAGCCTTGTTAGAAGCCTAACTGTGCGCCACTTGTGATTTTTCAGGGAAAGTCGCTCCGGACACCCGGGTCGTAATACTGCAAATGCAAGGGCTTTCATCAGTGGGTCATAGGCTCAATCACCATGGTGTTGCATCATTCGGTGATAGATAGTGACTTAACAGGCGTTTATTTAAATGAAAATTAAATTTAAATTAAAGTAAAATTACAGAAGTATTAACAATAAAGTGTACTCAAAGCATGAAAAGTAAAAGTCTGTAGAATGGCCCTTGTCAGATTGGGTCATTAACATGTAAACGTTATTCAAATGTTGCTCGAGGTGGAGCTAGTTTTAACTGCTTCATAAACTGCTGGGTAGGTTATAAATCACATCCTATAACTGCTTGTATGTTTTGTATGAAAAATCTTCATTTGAAAAGTAACTGTCAGATAAAGTAGTGGAGTAAAAAGTACATTATTTTCCTCTGAAATGTGGTGGAGTAGAAGTGTAAAGTAGCTTGAAATGGAGATATCCAAGTAAAGATCCTCAAAAATACTTAAGCACTGTACTTGTAGTAAATATACTTGCTTTCCACCACTGATCTTTTCAATAGGAAACACTCACCCCTTCTAGTCTTGAAAGGTGACCATAAAAAGTTTGTAGTTTACTTCTTCACAGGGGGCTCTGTGTGTCTGTGTGTCTGTGTGTTTGGGGTGGAGCAGGGTGAGGAGTGCTGTGTGGTATGGCGCCCTCTATCTGTGATCATGGTCATGATCCTCAGTTGTACTTCAGCAGAAGCATCAGTGGATATAAATTGGATATAAAAGTTGTGACTTTAATCAGAGTGTAGTAAGTTTGATTATGCCACCCAAAGGGATCATCACAAATATTGTATGAAATCATTTCATTTAGAATAATTAGTGTTTTCACATAATTTACTTGTATTATTGTGAAATTAAAATCCTCATTTATCTCCTTGACTCCAGCTTTATCAAACATATTTACATGCATAACGTTTTCTATCATTTCCAACAACAGTTAACACAAAGACCAACACCGGATGTTTCTGCAGGATGCTGATAGAGCAGAATAACCCAGGCTGAAGGTTAACCCCTATCTGTGGAAGCAGGACGTCTGGGATTTTATAAATTAATCTTTCTAATGTGTTTATTTGTCCAGAATATGGTCTGCCTGCTTTTATACGCCATGGGCCAGGACACAAAATGGGCTTTGGGCCTATTGCTTGTTGATCCCACATGAAATGAATCACAATTAGTTTTAATGAGACTGCCATGCGTGACATAAGAATAAAATTCTGGATCGCAGGCTGAAGGGCTTTACAAACTGCACAGCGTATAAGAATTTATGGTTTTGAATGATTCAGTTGTCTGGGGATCATAATTATTTATTATTTGTGAATGTTAGGACTGCTCAAAGCTTGTCAGCATTGAACCATGATACAAGCTAGGAAAAGGGGAAGAGGGGAAAATTAGAGAGCATTTAGTGTAAGTGCAGGAGGTTGATATGAGTCCACAAACAGATACATTTGCTCTCACGTTATTTTTATTACGAGAGATCATCGGAATGATAAGTTATTGTAAATGTAATCTCTTTTCAGCCTTGTACACAGCAGCATCAAACTTAATTTGTTACCGTTTAATGGACCATTTAATGCTTTGATCTACTTGGCCAGGTGAGAAACACACCATATGAACTCAGTGAGACGCCTGAAATAGCAGGTCTCAGTATAGCAAGCTGTGGGTCGTATGGGCGGATGTTGACATGTGAAGGAAACAGAACCCAAGTCACGACTTTTGATCCGAATCAGCACATTTAGATCACTAATGCAGCTCTAGCAAACCGATTCTATCAAGAAATGTTGAGGATGTGGCCCCATAATGCGTTTACCAGACCACAAAACTGCTGTGTTTCCCATAAAAGACTTGACTACATGCTTTATGAGAGGGCCTCGGTTGCATCTTGCTGGATCACTGACTGTGCTGTGAGGTAAGTGGAGTAGATCAGCAGTGATGGATTGGTGCTGTTAGTCCCATTTGATTGATTGGGCCTGACTGCAGCTCTGAACTTGATTGATAATGTCTCAGCTCAGGGCACTAAGACCACAGGTTTTACCACTCTTGGATAATAGAGTGCAGATATTAACTAACTCGTTCTTTATTTCTTTCTCTTGCTTTGTCTCCCTCTTCTCTCCACCCCAGCCTGAGGAGTTGACTGATGTGTTGGAGATCAGTAACATCGTTTTCACCAGTATGTTTGTCCTGGAGATGGGCTTCATGCTGCTGGCCTTTGGCTTGTTTGGATACATCAGGAACCCATACAACATATTCGACAGCATCATTGTTATCATCAGGTAATATCAATCCACGCAGCCTGATCTTTATTATTTATCATTAATATCGGACACTAAAACCAGGGCTACACTCAGTGTAGATTTCACAAACTAGGCAACTGCTAAGCTTGGATCTAGAGCCACCCCCCTTTTCTTATTTCTTCTCCAGCTTGTCAATCATTGGGTTTCGAGTGTCAGGTTCACTGCCGCAGCATCCATCTTTACAATAGCGAAGATTGACACACTCATGATGGATCACACAGGAGCAGCTTCGCTTGCTGCCGCAGCAGATTCTTGGTTCTGTCGGGAGTTGAGATATGCTCTGTGGCTGTCATTTAGTTTGATAGAGCTCATATTGGATCAGAGGACCTTATGATATGTGTGGTCGTGTTACTCGTGGTGCTGAAGGGGAATTACCTTCATAAATACTCCAGATTTACTCAAACCGAATCTCTTCAAAACAAAATGTATGCAACATATTGTAATGTTGTCATTTTTATAAATTTATGCTCTCGTAGAGATTTAATTTAGACAGAAGTGACCATATACAACCTCTGGCTTTTTAGTGTTTTAATACAAATTTGGTTGTTTGTGGTTCTCAGTGTGTGGGAGATAATTGGTCAAGCAGACGGCGGGTTGTCAGTGCTGCGAACATTTCGTCTGCTGCGGGTTCTGAAGCTGGTTCGCTTCCTGCCCGCCCTGAGGAGACAACTGGTGGTGCTGATGAAGACCATGGACAATGTGGCCACATTCTGCATGCTTCTGATGCTTTTCATCTTCACTTTCAGGTACACACACACACACACACAACACACACACACAACAAATCCATCTTCCCAATCTGTCTGTTTGAGAATGTGCTATATTAGAAGTATGATGACTGCATTTTCTTATTTTCTACAGTATACTGGGTATGCACCTGTTTGGCTGTAAATTCAGTCTTCGGACGGAGAACGGAGACACCATCCCTGACCGCAAGAACTTTGACTCTCTACTCTGGGCCATCGTCACTGTATTCCAGGTAGTTTTCAGTTTACACTGTGCTACTGTGTTTTAGGGTTTGCTGGCTCTAATCCACAGATTGACTCTTGCCTCCCCAGTTTATTCTCAGTCATATTAATTTGCCAAAACTGTACTGATATTGCCGTTATGTACGATTTTTCCCAGTTATTCTCATGTATTATCAATAATAATTGTTTTATTAATTTCTGGTCTGTCTATCTGCGGTTCAATTGCTTTGTGTATTCTTATTGATCATGATGAGCATGCGATTCAGAAATGTGTTACTTATTAATGAAACATGAATGTTTAACACTTGTCACAGACAATGAAAATGTCACCGCCGACAGGTGCAAGTTGTTTACCAAAGTATTTGAACTTGCAGTATATAAACCTATACAGCTAAACTATAGACTAACATTCATGCCTGCATCAAACATGGCTCTTATTACAACAGAGTAAACCCACTGATGTTAGAGGAAATGTGAGACAGAAGGAAAAATTGCAGCTGTAGCATCGCATCCTTTCTTACAGTATACTTGTCAGAGATAAACTCTGCAGTGTGTTAGTGTGTGTACATCTTCATCCCAACATAGGCCATGTGGGCTACTTGGCCATCCCAAATCAAAATGCCAAACTGAGCCTAGTATTTGTGTGTGTGCAACTGCCAAGTTCTGCTCATTAGTCAAATGCTGTGAAATGAGAAATTCTTGCTTATGCACACCCTCTTTCACTATTACTTCTATTTTTTTGCTCTCCCTATGTGGAGATATTGTTCAATCGCTCCAGATAGATTGTCCTCTTTTCTATACTGGATGCGTCAGCAGAAAGGTAGAACACAGAATGCAGTGGACTGTCTCACTTTGGTGTGTGTGTAGGAGTAAGATGCTGAAAAAGCATTTTATCCAGAACTGACTGTCATGTGAAGGCGTTACACACACTATATACTTACTATAGTTTTCTGGGGAGTAGCTACAGTACACACAAATCCATACACATGCATACACACACACACACACACACACACACACAGACAGCACAGTGGATTGCCTTCCTGCCACAGCGTTAAATGAGTGGGCAGAGATGGAGTGAGCTTTCATGCTGCATCATGAACACCGTCCTACTTTTAAATGCTTTCATCGCTCACAGTGATTTAAGCACACGCAAACACACACACACACGTACACACGCCCACATACACTTTGCATGTCAACTTATAGTAATCCCATGTGTATGAAGTTGAAGTATTGTGGCAGGAAGGCAATAAAAGTGGCTCAGTACTGGGTCTTATAAAGCTCATAGAACCCACAAGAGCTGTATAGGCTAATAAGGCTCCATTTCTTGCCTTGCCTTTAAATCTGTGTCCCTTTCTCTCTCTCTTTCTGTGCCTTCTTTTCTTTAACCTCCTGGTCTTTTCCTTCCTTCCCCCCCATATCTTCCTGTCTGTGGACCCTTACTCTTTTTCTCATTTTTTAATCATACATCTCTTAACCTGACATTCCTTCTGTCCTTATCTGTTTTGGCCTCCATCCATCTCCTCCCCTCCACTCCTTCCTTAAATCTGTGTCTGTGTTTCATTCACTCTATAGATTCTTACCCAGGAGGACTGGAATGTGGTGTTGTATAACGGCATGGCCTCCACCTCTCCATGGGCGGCTCTCTACTTTGTTGCTCTCATGACGTTTGGCAACTATGTGCTCTTCAATTTACTAGTGGCCATCTTGGTTGAGGGCTTCCAGGCTGAGGTGAGAACAATATTTATTTCAGTGTCTTTTAATTTAACGACTTATTGATAACTTATTTGTCAATATGTAAGATAAATTCTGAATGTAAAGAACGTCAACACAAGAAAATGTCTCTCTCCTGTTTACTTTTTTTTCCGAATGAGGTGTACTTTGAGATATAGGGCTCTTTTGTGGGTGTACTGCATAAAACATTTTGTCACCTGTCTGGTGTTTTGGTATTTTGGGGAGGCACTGTAGATGAAGTATCAATGGCAATCCATCTTTATTATCTGTGCTTTTTTCATCACATAGCTTGCATATGTTGGTGAAGGCAAACCCTCACAGACATTTCCTAAATAACAAAACTCTCAATAACACATCTTTTGTATGTTTGTTTCACTTTAGTTATACATTCTCCAGCAATTAGACACATGTAATTGTACAAAAAACTTGGTTTATTACAATTACAGCACT
>NTHP01000808.1:14007-34069 GCA_003416845.1 Oplegnathus fasciatus | reverse complement strand
CTCATCCACATCTGTGTGAATGCTGCACGAGGGCCTTCTCTTGCTGTTAATTAACTCCCAATGGAGCCATGTGAGGGCCGCAGGTCCGGACTCTCAATTACCAAACTGTCACATCATGCGAGGCAACACTGCTTTTAAAGGGGATGACAGAATGAAGAATATAACCAGTTCCTAACACACCCACTGATAATTTCAGATCACTTCTTCTTCATCCAATCCTGTTATCATGTGCGCCCCAGAAGCACAGTGAGCCTTCAGCTGCGGTCCTCTGAGCACTGAATGCAGCGCACTTCAGTGTGCTTGCGCTCGGTGCTTTGATTAAAAAAATTTGCACCTGTAATCTTCTCCATGATGGTAAACATAGAAGAAAATTGGAAAGAAATACAGAAAGAAATGCTTATTTGTGTGTGTTGTAGGGTGATGCTAACCGGTCTGAGTCAGACGATGAGAAGAAATCAGACAACTTTGAGGAGGATGAGAAGGTAGAACAGCTCAGAGACACTGGTAGGTTACAGAGACAGAGAAAACATTCAATTCAATTCAATTCAAATTGTGCTCTTTTTCTTCCTGTTCTGATTGTTCCATGACTGACTAATAACAAACTGTATGACAAAATAACTGAATGAATAAATGATGGTGATAATAATGACTTTATGTCTCCTCCTCCTTCTCCTCTGCAGAGCTAAAAATGTACTCTCTGATGATGACAGCCAATGGTCACGTTGATCCTCGCGGCTCGATGGCTCCTCCCATAATCATGCGCACAGCAGCCACACCCATGCCCACCCCTAAGAGCTCTCTGGGACCCGAGTCTATCCTTGGAGAGGACCTGATATACAGGGAGGGGGTGCCTCAATATGGCGATGTGGGACTGGGCTTTTCCGAGGCAGGAATCGGTCATTCAGAGTCTCGCCGTGGAAGCTCCACCTCCATGGACCACTTGGCCTATGACCAGCGTTCTCTGGTGAGTTAAACACTTCATGGAAAAAATTGACCCCAAAACTGTTTATCAGTCCATTAACAAACGGGCAGGTGCCACAAATAGTATATCTTTATGGGAATTTTATAATATATACAGTTTGATAAGTGTAACATCCCAAAACGTCTACTCCCTGGAGGAGAGGAACAAGGCACAATACCATTAGATATCAGGCCCCTGCATAATCTGACTGAAGATACCTTTATACCTACAATTAATATATTCACACCCTGCAAAACTGCCACCAAACTGAAAAAAAAGGTTAGAAAATGGCTACAAAAAGGATGCAAATACGAAGCAGAAGCCAAGGCAAGGAGCAGACAGACATATGCGACAAAGTTCACATAAACCGACCCAATGGTCCCAACTGGAGGATCACAAAGGGCTAGAAGAAACAATCAAGTCCCATGAGGTAACACTGGAGTTAATCACAAGCTTTCAATGTTTCAATCTTTGGGTAACCCGGAAAAATCGGTCACATCCACTACCATGAAGGACGTCTTTAGTTCCCTAAATTCTGCTGAGAGGACAGAGAAAGAGCAAATCTCACATAGTCCTACTTTTACACAGGGAATGTATTACTTTTTATTTATTGATATTGTATTTTCTGACATTATTATTAAACCTCGGTATCGCTGCAACCTGCAGAGAGGAGGAGGACAGGGAAGGTACCAAGGTAAGCCACCAACAATGGCTCCAAAGGTTGCGGTTTCACCAAATCGCATTTGTGTGAGCTCCAGTCTGCACAACTGTCCATAGCAGGGCACTGTGACACAGGTAGGAAGTAATTTATTCCAAGAGGAAATCACGGATGCCTGAAAAAAGATTTGGAAATATATGAAGCCAATAATTACTCGTTGTTAGCTCAGGGGGAAGGAAAAATCCTCTGAGCCTAATATATTCAATAAAGGTGAGCATATGGGCATGAAATTTGATCCAGTAGGCAACTAGCATGTGAACATTTAGAGAAAATGGAAAATGCAACAATCAATCACAGACATTCTTGCTTATACCTTGTCTATGTTTGATTTCTCACTGGACATAGTGGAGCCCCCTGGAAAATGGCTCAAGAAGGAAGCTTTTTGTCTCTTATTCTTAAAGACTGACACCAAACATTTTACTGCAGAACAGACTAAGAGTCCTGAAACTTGCTATCAAACTGAAATTGAAGCTACACTTGAAATATCTTTACATAATGTTATCAGTAACTTTTGATAATGACTTTCCCCCCCCAGAATGGCCAGGTAGAGCGTTTGAAACTACTCTTGCACAGACACACACACACGCTTAACCCTATTTCCTGTCTCTCCAGAGCCTCTCAAGTCCCGGCCGGCGCTCCCCTCTTCCTCCCCGTTCATGGGGAAGCCGCCGCTCCAGCTGGAACAGTCTGGGGAGAGCGCCGAGCCTCAAAAGGCGAGACACCAGCGGGGAGAGGGAGAGCCTGCTGTCTGGGGAGGGAGGAGAGGAAGAAGATAGTGGGGAGGACAAAGGGGAGGCTGGGGGGAACAACAGACTACGTCCAGAGTCCTTGGAGCTGCTGCAGGCGTCTACTCTCTGCCCTTCCATAATAGCGGAGTATGGTGACTGTAACGGGAGGACCCTGACCTATGACCCTAACATGAACTCTGACCCCAAGGAAGACTCCTCGCCTGAGGATGACATGGATGATGACGTAAGTTATCATGAGTCATAGCTTTCAAAACAACATTTAGAAAATCTACAGCATTTTTAAAGGTCCCCAGCATGATATCATCCCGGCATGTATCATCAGCTTTTTATTTAGACGGTGGCTCGTTTTACAGTTACGTACACAGACCTGGGCAACGAAATTCGTTGGGGGTTTTAAAGGCCTGGTGACAAGTTTGCTGAGCAGTTGAGCTTCTGTGGTTTTTCTCTCTTATGTAAATTCTTAATCTGCCATCTCTGACTCTGTTAACACATTGTATTTCATTTTTTTCTCTCTGACGTTCTCTACTTACCCAGTCCTTCTTTGTCTCCTCTGCCCTTTGTCTCTCTCATTTGAGATGTTACAGTGTGTGTGTTTTGTGTTCACACTGGCAAGGCCTAGAGAGACACTAATCGTCATGCTGTAATTGATTAGCTTGGGCAGTAATTGTTTTCTCAGTGGGTACAAAACAACTTGCGGATGTACAGTCAATGTGGTTGTACATTTGTGTGTGTGTGTGTGTGAACTGGAGAAGGGTGTACTCCCCCGGTGGTTTTGGATGACCTCTGTTGCGACAGTGTTGATGGTTTTACTGGCTCCAAATTGAGTTTATAAAGCCATGAAATCCACTGAAACAAAAGGCCTCTCCCTGGGCACGCTGAATACTGGGAGGCTTAAAACAGATCCTCTACCAGGGTATGCATGTACGGGTGTGCGTGTAAGAGCGTGCATCAGTGTGTGTGCGTGTGACGTGCCAGCTGAGACATGTGTATATGCATGCGGTTCTCTGTGTGTGTCTATGTCAGGGATTTTGGATTTCAGCTCCCAAGGATATCTGAGCAGCAGGTTCTTTTCATCAAGTTTTCACACACACTCACACTTAGACATACACACACATACACACACATACACACACGGAAGGACACACCCAGATGCACACGCACTCACACAAGCGGCAGTGTGCCAAATAAGCAGCGTCTGAGAGGCTTGACTTTGGGCTGTTTTTAATTAGAATCCTGAAGTACAGAAGCTGTGCACCTAAGCTTTCTAATGTTTGTTTTATTAGAAACTTTAATGAGTTTCACAACGCTTTCTATTGAGCTTGTGCACTCGCTAAGTTGGGAGTCCGCCTGTTATGCTCCAATTATCTCCATCTCTACTTACGCAAGAAAACACTTGTTTATTGTGCCCCCATAGATTTAAATGTGAAACGGCTAACATCAGCAACACTGTGGAACCTCAGATTAAACTATGTATTGTTTTTTATGCTTTTTACGGTGTAATTGTTGATTGGGCAAGTAAATTCCTCATTGTGCGGCAATTGATGCACACTCTCTGTCATTTAACAACAAAATTATACACCATGCATTTAAATAATATATGAATTGTATATTTTTTTGTTCTATTTATCATGTCTATGGGATCAGTAGAGGTTCCTCTTAAAGGTGGGGAAACACACAGCTGAGGGTTTCATACTGTGCACGTAATATCCAAGCAATTCTTAAACAGGTTTTTAATGAGTACATACAGAATACTAACAGTTATATTTATCATTTGGAGCTACTGTTGTGGCTGCAGGTGCATGAAAAAGGAATATTGAAAATTTGAATACTGAAATTAGATTACAACTTCTAATTTAGCGAGGGTAGCCATCCATCTTTGGAAAGGATCAAAGGTGCATTTCCCGTTTAACAACGCTGCTACTGATCCCATAGACAATCTCACTATTCTACGTAACACATTTGTGTGGGAGTAAAGTACAATGTGCCTGAAAACAATTTTGGGTATTTTACATTTTCAGAATCAGAATGACTGTCTCTGGCCCAATGATAGTGTGCATATGATGCTAACGATTGTAGCTTTGGTGTTGATGGTGTAATAAAAGTAATGATTTCACAGCTGACAATAAAAATGCTAATTTTATAAGAAAGTGTTCATTGTTGCTGTTGGTGATAATGTCGGCGTTTGACCTCTCGCCTCTGCAGAATTCTTTCTGTTACTGGATCAAAAAAGAGCTCCGTAACATGAAGCCACGCTGGTGCAAAGAGCACGAAGACTGGACGCTGTATTTGTTCTCTCCAGAGAGCCTGTGAGTCTCTCTCACACACACACACACACACACACACACACACACACACCCAACACAACATATCAATATCAATCTATAGAGTTCTAGTTTCAGTTGGATTTCTTACTCCCTTTCCTCTCTTTGCTCTCCTTTATTTAATTATCATGGTTCCCCTCTCTCATTTCTCTTCTCTTTTACTGCTTTCTCACCGCTAATTGTTTGGTCAATAGCTTTAACCGACCGTAGACATTTTATAGATGACTCTGTGCGTATGTGTGTGTTTAGATGCCGTGTGTGGTGCCAAAGTGTGATCTCTCACAAAATGTTCGACCACGTGGTTCTGGTTTTCATCTTCCTCAACTGCATCACCATTGCTCTGGAAAGACCTGATATACAGCCTGACAGCGCGGTAAGACACACACACACACACACACACACACCCTCACTTACTGTACGAGGTGTCCACATGTTGGTCATCACCTTATTACTGAATGCAACTTACTACACTGGCTGTGTTTCATGCTTTACTCTTTACTGACATGTTTTAAATTGAGTTATTTAAAGGTAAATATAATACAGCCAACATGAAAAACTGTAGTAAGTAGTGGATTCAGCTGTTTGGAGATTTCCAGAGCTTTCAACTGAATAACTGTGCATGTTGGTCTTCTTTGGGCTCACCATTTTCTAACATAACACACATGACACTATGTGTTTTGGCAGCTATTATTCTGTCCTGTCCCTAGAAACTTCCTGTACATTAAACTGACTGGAGGTTTTTGGGGCTGATTTACTACAGTACAGACAAACTGTAGACGCAAGGATAGAAACTCACTAGCGTAGCAACATCAAGGCTAAAAGCTACCCACAATACATTACTCTCTTAAAGTAACAGGCTAATTGTATAAAGCAACAGCTGATACTTGCGCCAGTCTTCATTTATATTAATCTCCCTCTCTTCTTTAGGAGCGAGTGTTTCTGCGTGTGTCCAACTACGTTTTCACTGTGATCTTCCTGGCAGAGATGGCCATTAAGGTAAACATCACTGTGTTCTTTCCAACGGTGTGGTGAAAATGTGTAGTTTGTTGTATGTGCAAAGTAAATGTTTTACCATATGCACAATTCTTATTCAAATTTTAATTTTGCATCAGTAACTTCCTAGTTATCGCTCTAATGTACAGTAAGTGATATTTTAGTAATTCCATAATGGTTTCACCAGGTTGTAGCTCTCGGTTTCTGCTTTGGGAAGCAGACCTACCTTCAGTCCAGCTGGAACGTTCTGGATGGTTTGTTGGTGTTTGTGTCTCTGGTCGACATTCTGGTCTCTCTGGCTTACACTGGCGGAAACAGAATCCTGGGCATCCTCAGAGTCCTACGCCTGCTACGAACACTACGCCCACTGAGGTACATAGTGTATTGGTGTGTGTGTATGTAAGTGTTGGTTATTGGTTTGTGTGGATGCATATGTACTGTGTGTGTCTGTTTGTAAGCACCACACATACAGGAATCATCCTACCTTATTTCATGTTTCTGTCGCTTGTCTTAAGGTACTGGACTACATGTGCTGACAAACATCTGTATCTCTTTATTTGTGTTCTCCAGGGTGATCAGCCGAGCCCCGGGATTGAAGCTGGTTGTGGAGACGCTCATCACCTCTCTTAGACCCATCGGGAACATTGTCCTTATCTGCTGCGCCTTCTTCATTGTCTTTGGCATCTTGGGAGTGCAGGTAGTTTGCAGTCACACACAGAAACGTGCACAACCTGGTGCTTGCCTTAAACAAGTCACAATTTCACAACACAGACACGTAAGCTAGGTGGAGATCCAATGAACATGCTGCACTGATCACACTGTTTTGTCATTTGCTTTCTCTAAGCTCGAGGACAAAGCCTTTTACCCTTTGTAGCTTAAATGTCAGTCCTGTTGAGCAGCTGCATATGTGATTGTGGCTTGAGGGGGGATTGGAAGTGTCTTGAATATCCAATGGACAATACGCTTTTGTTCTTTAAGAGTGTAAGTTTTGAAAGAATGACAATTAGGTTAAGTGTGAAAAGGGACAACATGACCCCCAGGCCAGCTTTTAGCCGAGCGCTCAGGAAAAACTCTGATAAGAATGTGCTCTACAGTATGAAACGTCCTTTTATTCCTGGCATTAATAGTTGGATGTTATAAAAGCCGCAAGCTACGGAGCAATTGAGATAATGTGTAAATGGCAGCCAGATAGCCCCGCAGACCTCTCTCTGTCTCTCTCTCTCTCTCTCGCTCGCTTTCTAGCTTTTCAAAGGGAAGTTCTACCACTGTGAAGGTCTGGACACGAAAAACATCACCAACAAGTCTGACTGTCTGCAGGCCAACTACCGCTGGATACGAAGGAAGTACAACTTTGACAACCTGATTCAGGTACGGATTAATGGGCTGAGAGTGAGAAAGGGAGATAAAGGGGAGGAGAGGGATGTGTGTGTGGGGGGGGAGGGCAGGATTAGTGTTCAGGCCAACACAATCTACAAAAACAAATAAGCTAGCTAACAGCCACTAATAGAAAGTCACTTTTTTGCCTTATTTAGTAATTAATTAAAGTAAGTAATTCAAGAGTCAGGGGAGGGGTCTCTCAGCTTTCTTAATTTTGACAAGAGTGGGAGCCCATTTGTTTATTGTAACCTGCAGTACAACAGTACACATTGTATTGACTATGGTTAACACATTAGTCACTTAGGCTCCTCATAGGGATCTATCATCTATCAAGACTATGCATCTTTTACTGACAGCCATTAATTATCACTGGGAGGGAGAATTACATGCTAACATTGCACAAGATACAGTATTCATACTGTAACAGGTCTCTGGGTGTAATTATATTGGGTTAGCTGAGTTATGACTTATTTCTCTGTGTTTCCTATCCAGGCTCTGATGTCTTTGTTCGTGCTGTCCTGTAAGGATGGCTGGGTCAACATCATGTATGATGGTCTGGATGCGGTGGGAGTGGACCAGCAGGTAATGATGTGAGGAATGTGCTAAGCTCCTCTCTCCTCAGACATTATACAACACATTATATGTCACTATAATATATATATATATATATATATATATATAGGAAATCATTTGAACTGTAATGCATGTTATAGAACAGTGGCATTGTAATCTCAACTGGAAGCTTTGACATCAACATGTGCAAATACCTGCCTTAAAAACAGCCTAACCACAGGCTTTAGTAGTAGAATTGTCAAATACACTTTGGAATACAAAGTGAATAAGAGACAGAGGGGGGGTGAACACTTAAATTAGCTTTTCTTTAAAAGAATAAGCAAAGTTACATGGCAGTGGTGCATTAATAACAGATTCTAAGCAAAAGTAAGGCTCAAAAGGTGAGTTTATAGCAGGAACTTCAAAGCTTCAATTGATGAGGCTGTCCTCAGATCCGGGACTGACTGTGGTGCAATGTGCTGAAATAGTGTACTCTTTGATAGTCAGTCATATTTGCAACATCATAATAAATCGAGTGACTAGAAACCAAAGGATTAAAACCTTTATTTGTGATATCATCAAGAGAAATCTTGAAACTGCTACACTGACAGTGAAATTATCCTTTTGAATTCTGGGAAGTTTACCCAAGGATTTTCAGAGAATTCACATTGTTCTACTTTCTGTATGTGATAACATACTGTGAGGCTTTGCACCGGCAGTGTGGCATTTGGGATTTGTGTCACTTGTCTGCTTAAACCAGGTCAAAAGCACAAGGAGCAAACATATTTGTCTTCTATGCTTTTTTGTGTTACACACATGAACAAAAAACTATTGAAAAGCTTAATCTTCTTTGCTCAAATCTTCTCTTCTCCTCACAGCCTGTAAGGAACCACAACCCCTGGATGCTGCTCTACTTCATCTCCTTCCTACTCATCGTCAGCTTCTTCGTCCTCAATATGTTCGTCGGTGTCGTGGTGGAGAACTTCCACAAGTGCCGGCAGGACCAGGAAGAGGAGGAGGCCCGCTTACGGGAAGAGAAGAGGCTCAAAATGATAGAGAAAAAGCGCAGGAGTAAGGAGAATGGAGGGGCTGGTCGGTAGTCTATTTTTCTGAGCACTGCCTGCTTTCAGAGCCTGAAAAAAATAAAGAGAAAGAGAATGACAGAGAGAGAAAACAGGGAAATATATTCAGACTTAACCATAAAAAAACAGGGAGAGTTTAAAAGACTGGCTAGCTCACGCAAACAGTGACTGATCACTGACAGAAGGCGTAGGCTACGCCAGTCTGATGCATGTAACTGCATGACTGCAGCCCTCCCCCAACCCTCCCCCAACACTGCATGGAAAACTTTTGAAACCGGGCCAACCTAACCAACCTCTCAACTCTACAGTAGTAACTAAAAATGTGTATGCTCACTCTTGTAACAATAGAACTGCCACCACTGTAGTGTAAAGAAAAGTGACAATAATGTGGTATTCAGTAGTATTTCTTTTTTTTAAAGCCTAAATCCTCTAACACCAAATCCTGTTTTAATACCATTCCTAATACATAATGAGACCAATCATAAGTTGACATTTTTTTATAGATTTCATTACTGTTGAAAACCCCTCTGCAGCTCCTTCTGCATGTGAAGATGATCTAGGTTGATGCTTTCCTCCGTGTGTCTCAGGAAATTTTGCTAGCAAAATTTTGATCGGTGAAATGCCAATGCCCCTTCCCTTCCTCTGAGTGCATGTACAACTCTGACCCTGAGGCGTCTCTCGACACGGGTAGAAGAAGGACATTTCCTCTAAACACGCTTTGACTGGCAGACTCAGAAACATAGCAGACGTTTTTGGCTGCTATCCCTGCGAAAACCTTGGGTAACAGAGCTGTTAGAAGATGTTTAGTTAGATAGAGAAGATTGTTAGTTACAGCTTGTAGAAAATACAAGCACATGCTGGCAGAAACATCAGAAACACACCACCTATTGCAAAAAATGAGTGCAAATGCTCGTATTACAAACCAGTATTTTGTGAGGACTTGTTCTTTTATTGTGATAATATATCGAGCTGAAGAAAAGAGAAAAAATCAATTGGTAGAAACACATGGTTTTTATTGGCAGACTCGGAAAATGTCGAAGAACACCACAATTTGGCCACAACACAAAATTATATCCAACCACCCAACACATCAATCACAGAATTACACTAGCAGGCAGTATATGGTGTGAGCAGAGCGCCGCTCTTTTCATCTTGTATTAGTAACATGTCTCACTGGTCTAAAACTGCTACGGGTCCAGATAAATGTAATCTAATCAGCTGTCTCAGAGAAAAACTCTCAAATCCAGTGTTTGATCATGCAATCAGTCGACTCATCGATTAAAACAAGAAAAAGAAAAAAAAAAGTTTTAGACTATTGAGATTTTTCTGATGGGTTAAAAATGACTAATCTCATTGAAGAGAAGAGTGGCTCCAGTGTATGTTCAACATCACAGTCGTGTTCTGCAACTTGTGAAATCAACGGTGAACGGTGAAGCAATATGGATAGATGGATTTTAATTTGTTAAAAACAATGAATGGATTGGTATTGATTCAAAAAGAATATGTGCAATGCAATTCATTAATGAAAAAGTTAGAAATAGTGTTGTTGAACGTGCCCTGCGCAGCCCCTCTCAACCATATACATTACCCTTTACATTAAAGGCATGTAAGCATGCAGCAGATAGAGAGGGCATGGTGTACTTGGGAGGGTGACATAAACATGCACGCATACACACAAATCTATTGTCAAATATGGACATGTGAGTGCACAGTCTACCAAAACATAGTTACATATGTTTACACGATTTTGGGTGCTAAGCGCTTCTTAATGAATGTCAGATATATCTCAGTGTTGTCCATGACAACAGCCATTTTAAGAAGGAGCAACACATCTATCAAAAAGTATAGACTGTAGTCTGGGTGTTAATGGGTTCAGGGATCTGTTTATCAAAGACTGGTAGAAGGCAAAAATGCCTTGCAACAACTCCCAGACTTTATTAGTTACACCTGGCATCTTCTTGTGTCACCACGCCAGAAAAAAAACAAAAAACTTAGTTGTAGTTTTAGATGAGCACTTTTCAGATGCAGTGCTGACATGTAGCATTTAAAACATGCTGTCCTCAAGCTGGGGTTGTGCACTGTCATGACACACCATCCATAAAACCAGGTGACTTGGATTTCTTGGAGAGAAGTTTTAATATGTGTCCAAGAATTAGTCATTCTAGCTAATGAATTGCAGTCTGTTTTAACAGTTGATCCATTTAAATCCTGTTTGCAAATTCTGAAATGAATGATATAGCCTACCTGTGACTCTCATGTCCTCCCTTATTTGAACATACTGCACAGGCAGTGGTGTGCACAGACTATCTGCAGGGTTGGGGGCGATAATGGAAAAAGGGACGCCGCCACAATGAGCAGGGTTACAGTAAGGACTCATTCACAGTACAGGAGAGTAGTACTTGAGATGCCAGTGGGGCGCTTAGGCTTAGGGCAAAAATAGTGAAATCCTTTTAAGGCACAAGCATATCTTGGTTGAATAAAGGTATAAGAAGGAAACTTTTGCAGCCTGAGCAAACAGAGCAGTGGCGGTTCCCCTCCCTTAGCCCCTGCACCTTCCTGTGCACACCACTGGACACATGTAATATTTATATGTCAGAGCACACTTACTCACAGTTGCACTCTATCTGTCTGTGTTTTGCTATTTGTCTCTCCTCATGTCGTCTTTGCGTATATTTGTGTGTGTGTCTGTGTTTGTGTGCTCCAGAGGCCAAGCAGAGGCCTTACTATGCGGACTACTCTCCCCTGCGTCTGTCCATCCACACACTGTGTACCAGCCACTACCTGGACCTCTTCATCACCTTCATCATCTGCATCAATGTCTTCACCATGAGCATTGAGCACTACAATCAGCCACAGGTAATGTTTCTGCACATACAAGCATTATTGTTACCTGGGGGTATAGGCACCGTAGCATTTTTACTTTGCCCACTGTAAAATGAATTTTTCCGTACATGTCGCCTAGCTTTATAAGTGATAACATGCTATAAATCTGTGTTTTGGATTTTCTGCGCAAAGCGGCTGCGATGCCGTAGTCAGTACAGTCTCCCTCTAAACCCCCAAGTGCAAGTATGTTGGCAAGTGACTTTGATTCCAAAATAGTGACTGTGTTGACCCAGCGTCAATTTAACAGACGTTTAAACAGAATCACAGCCCAAAACATACACACAGCATGTTTATTTTCTTGAACAAAAGTTGTTGATGTATTTTTGGAGAGATTTTTATGACCTTTTTGAGAGCAGTGATAAATTTGTTGGCTTCTGAGGAGCTGTTTCTCTCCTACATGTATAATCTAATTTGAATTTACCTTGTACAAATAAACTTGAACTTGAATTTTATTTGCCCTCAAGCAGATTAATTCGTATTATTTCCAACAAAAGTAAAATTGCTTTCAGAACATGTTCCATGTTTTACAAAATGATAAAGAATTATTGAGTGTTGCCAGAGATTAATAAGCATCTAATCTGTGAAGATTTTTTGAAATAATTCTCTGTCTGTGTATGTTTGTTTGTTTGTGTGTGTGTGTGTGTTTAGTATTTAGAAGAGGTTCTGAAGTACTGTAACTACGTGTTTACCTTCATCTTCGTCATTGAGGCCCTGCTCAAACTTGCAGCATTCGGCATCCACAGGTTCTTCAAAGACAGGTAACGCAGTGGGATGTGGTTATGTACAACACCCAATGCTGTAAAATGTATTGCTTATTATTCATTGACTATATGTCATTGTTTCCTAATGTGAAATTATAGCTCCTGCTCCAGGAGTACATGTACAGCCCTCTAACTTTGTACTTAGGTGGCCCCTTATTGTCAGCACACAGTGAGGGATTGGGTGGTGAGTGTATTCATCTGTCTCAGGGTGCCCTGGCGGAGCCTCATCAGGGGCAAGCTCAGTGTTTCCTCTCCCAGAGAGATTAGTGGGTGGGCTGCACATTAATCTAAACAACCTGCTCACTAATCACCATCAACAGCCAGGCAGCAGCATTACTTCTTCTTCTTCTTCTACTCCTGTGCTCCTGTTTTAACCTTTCAACTAACTCAGTAACACTTCTTGTATAGAATAAAAGATTACACCATCATCAACTAATACCACCCACTAGAATACGAAACGAAAGGGGAAACTGAGTTAGCCAGAGGCTGCACATGTACTTTGTAATACTGAACTGGAGCAACACCAGCTAATGACTCTTTTTTTTTCTCTACGAGCCTCAAATGTTGAACAACGTTTATATGTGTGTTTAGGTGGAATCAGCTGGATATAGCTATAGTGGCATTGTCCATCATGGGCATCACCCTGGAGGAGCTGAAAATGAGTGCAGCACTGCCCATAAACCCTACCATCATCAGAATCATGAGAGTACTCAGAATAGCACGAGGTAGAAACACACACACACACTTTTCATCACCAAATGTTTTATTGTATATTCTTGTACATTCAGCATTCAAAGTAATATGGCACCGATGGCTCCTGGCTTCTAGAAATAAATACAGTACAAATGTGAGTGCCTCCCTGCTGTACTAGTATCGTGCTGTGCTGTTGTAACTTCTGCAGCAAATGGGCCAACTGAAACCAGCAACAACTAGCTGTTTAAAACTGCTCCTTGTCTCTCTGCAGTGCTAAAACTTCTTAAGATGGCCACAGGGATGAGATCTCTGCTGGATACTGTCATGCAAGCGCTGCCACAGGTAAACACAGTTTGAGACCCTGTGGGATCTCAAACACAAAAAAGTGATTTTGTTTTGTGTTTTATGTATGATTTTTTAATTACCATTTTAGTACTATAGGGTAAATATGAATCTTTTGTTCAGAATAGACAGCTCTCTGAAAGATTTATGCTTGTTGATGAATATTTAACTCAGTCATATCCGTCCACATTACAGAATTTGTATTCTGACCCTAAAATGTCTAATTTTGGTGCATTCCCTCTCCTACCTTTCCACAGCTGAACTGTGCACTCCATTTGATTTCATTATTAAATGTGCAAGATAATAAATGCCAAACACATAACATAGGACAGCATTTGTTGCCGTCACAAAAACTCAAAGGAAATGAAGTCATTATTGAGCAGCACTTAACATTTGAAGCTATTAAAACTAATCTGACAGTTCTCAACTAGTAAGCAATAATGATCTATTTTGTTACTAATGTGCTCAAATGTGCACAGTGAAAGTAAATGGTGCAGCTGAGTACATGGAGGGTTGAAAGAAATCACTTAAATTAATGATTCAAAGAGACTTCACACAGCATTTTTGCATGGATTGGACCTTGATGGTTGAGCTGCGCTGCCTCAGACTCCACGGCCGACTTCCTCCATGATGTTACTTGCTTTTTCTGTCAAGTCAACGCACTCCGGATGTTGTGGGAGTATCTCAGGTCTCTCTCTCTCCTGCTGCCTGGCACAGTTCTTGGAGGCAAAGAGCAGCTGCGCCAAAGATTATGATGCACATGCAGTGACAGACTCCATTGTTCTGCTATTTTCTAAATGTCAAGTGTACAGATATAACCATCAGGGCACAGAGTGCACAAGAACAGATTTTAAGGAAGTGGATAAAAGACAACATGCTGATGCAGATGCAGTCATAGGAAGTGCATGAAGTTCACAGGGTCTGCTCAAAAATCCGTCATGATGACTGTTTCTTATAGCACTCCAGGTTCTCTACCAGATTTCTCAGTGGACTGAGTAGAAAGCTGCTGTCAATAACTCGGCTCAGACTTTTGATAGAAAGTGTCAAAGCTTTCAATGATTTCTAACTGGCAAACATACAGAAAACGTGTCTGTTCTTTTTAAGAATTTAAGAATAAGATAATGTCTTTTTTATTATGTTGTATTCAGCTAATATCCTACCGGCAAAATGTCTTCTATTCCCTGCAGCTTTAAACATATTTACACTCTAGTGTTTGGTGTGCAGAGGGGGATCTAACGTGCATTTTGCCTCCAGGTGGGAAATCTCGGTCTCCTCTTCATGCTGCTCTTCTTCATCTATGCTGCGCTGGGAGTGGAGCTCTTTGGCAAACTGGGTCAGTCACACTACTGGCAGAAAACACATACACACATGCACCACAGTCTACGAACTACAGCAGAAAAAGGGTTTTGAATCCACTCATTACTACCACAGTCACGACTTACAGCAAATTTCCCCGCCTGAACTGTCTCCGCTGAATCCTCCCTCTCTCCCCTCACATCTGTCTCCCTGTCTCTCGTCCTCTCCACCACTCTCACATCAGAGGCCTGTTTCTAACAAGAAAAGATCACATTTGCATGATCACATTTATTTACATATTGCTTCCTCAATAAGCCAGCTCCATCCAACTCATTTTCTCTGAGAGTGCAACAATGTATGAGGGGAAGAGGATTAGCAAAAAGGCACCTGGGAGGACAAAATGAAAACAACTTGGTGATGAAGAGGTTGCTTTCTGTGAAATGTTATTATGCTTCTGCTCAACACATTGGGAAAATGAAGGGATGTCTGTTTTCCAGTTTCATAAAGTAAAAATCTCTCTCCATTTTTTTGCCATGATTTTTGCTTTTGTCAAGCTGCTGACAAAAGCTTTTGGATGTGCCGAACGCCTTCTTTTCCCTGTCGGTGCCTCACTTTAAATGCTGTTTTAAAGCTTACAAAGCTGAAGCAGTGAATTATATTTTGGTACAGGCTTTTAGAGAAGTTTTGTGGCGAATATTGCAGTACAGGCTCGGAAAACATTACTATTACTTTACATCCACAGTCATGTTCATGATTGTCGTATTGTGTTGAACCAATTTTTACCCAGTCGTCACAGTACGTTGGGCCTTTCCTCTCTGGCCCGCCACCTCATCATAGACATTTTTGAGCTACAAGAGATTTCTGGGAGTTCACACTGATTGAAAACACGTCTCTTTGCTGCTTTTTATGTCATATATTTCCCATGAAAGGTTTTCAGAGGGCTGCAATTATGTGTAAGCTGACAGGGAATACAAAGCAAGCAGATACAAAGTAGTAAAGGCTTCCACACATGTGAGCTTTTGGGGGGTTAGTATGGGTGTACACTCCACAGTCTTGTGAAATAACTGTCCACCTTAATTGGCTCATGAAATGTTTCTGCCCTCAGAAAGGAACAAAGGCTTTGTAAGATCTGAAATTCCTTTGGGAGACCTAAGACATGGGTGATACTGTATGTTGGCCACACACTGTGGTGTCTGCAGATGGCTGAACAGATAAGAGAAGGTCATACTGTAGGCAAGGGACATATGAAAGGGGATGGATGGAATGAGGGTTTGAATGTTAACACTCACAGCTTTGGATTCAAGCTTCTGTGCCGATAGGTATTTTGAGCACAGCTGGTATAGAATGTATTTCAGTTTGAATCCGAATCTAAATCAAGTTGCTGATCTCTTGAAACCTAATGCCCACATGAATCCCCATTACCACCCCCATCCTCTTTCCACTGGGCCATGACTCAGACTTGGGGAGAAGAAGTCATTATTTTTGCCTACAGGAGGAACTGTTTTTAGATTTGCATTCTTATCATACTGGTTTTATTTTGGATCAGCTAGCCCACTTTTTCTCTGTGTCCTTTTTATATTCTATAAAATCTCTGGTATTATTGTTTTGTCTCTTGATGACATTGGTCCAGTTTGTTTTTATAATTCAGTCATGAAAAGAGCTTCGTGAGTAAAGTTTGATTCCATTTCTTATTATGGAAAGTTGCCCTATTCAGTTCCTCTGAGCTACACACTGGCATTCTGAAAACCTCTCATTTTTCTCCTGGCAGTTGATCCTTAGAATAAGAAACAAGGTACATAATACTCCAAGGACTGTCTTGTTCCTCTCTAGCTTCCTGCTAAAGTGATCTGGGCTTCAAAACAAAGGAAGATATCTTCTGGTGGCTGTTATGATTCTGTTAACAGGCTCCTGAGGGCTTTCTGTCAAATTGACCCTGAGACTGATAGAGACTTCCCCTGTCCTCCAGAAGACAGCTATCTCTTCTCCTCCTCTCTGTCAGGTCCACAGAGACACACTGCTTAGCAACTGTTTGTGTGTTCGGGCTACACTGCTTTCATAGGACTAAAGTGTCAAAACCTTCTGAATGAGGCACTGACACTTATGTAATAATTTCTGCTCACTTTTATCCCTGTTATTTTTGCTTTTTTAACCATTATGTCTATAATATAGTTTAATTCATGTCTGTCTATGTTTGTGTGTTGATTAGAGTGCAATGACAACAACCCATGTGAGGGTCTGAGTCGTCACGCAACCTTTGAGAATTTTGGGATGGCCTTCCTCACACTGTTTCGAGTGTCCACTGGAGACAACTGGAATGGGATTATGAAAGTATGAACACACACATACACACACACTCACTCACATAAATTATGACTAGATTATCCCCTAACCACAGAGAGAGCAATGACCTCCAAAACCAATTATGAAATAATAAAGTGGCTTAGAGCCGAGCAATGTCAACACTTTCATATCTTGATTTTTACTTTATTAAAAAACGCGATGATGTATGACATAATCATCCTTAACTGACTCAAAATTGTATATAAATAGGCCAACAGATCCAAACAAGGACAATACTGAGGATAACTTTTATTTTTATTTGGATATTAGTGTTCATCAACAATAATAATATGAATCGTAAGCATACTGTTGTCGATGTCTGGCAGATTCTTCATGACATAATGTTGAGTTTCTATGGATTTATGACCTTTGGGGATATGATTTTTTCAGAACATGTGTCAAACCGTAATGTGAAGTGGACATCGATACAATCCAATCACACGCCTCTTTAATTCCAGTAGAGGGCAGTCACAACTCACCAGTCAGTGTCACTCATTTTCTGCATTTAACCCACAGTTAAAATAGGAATCTCCCCAAAGACATCTCCTTATTTAACCTTTCATCCATCCACTTTTTTGCATTTTTTCTTTTTTTTACGCATTCATTTATATATACTTCAATGCCACTGGTGACCACTGGCGGTGATGGAGGGCAGTTGCAGCTTGCACTGAAGGACAGAGGAGTAGGTCACCCTGATTTAAAATTTAATACACGTACCATCCCTACAGAACAAGCTCCCTCCTTCGGGACTGGGTACTGTTCTGAAAGGGTCTGGACCTGCAACGGTTCGACACCTTCCCAAGAGTGTGGGGGTGGCCCGAGCCAGACAAAATAATCTTTTAACATCGTGGAACCAGACAGGCTGACCTCTGCCCAGTAGTACGCCGTTAGCTGCGGTGGCCAGTGTTGCCATCAATAATGTTGTCCTCAATGGCAAACCCACTCCAATAATTATTATTATTACTTTTTGTTGCATTGTTCTGTCCGGTCTGTTTAGCTATTTTGCAAGTGTATATAGTGTGTTTTGTGAGTCATCCTTGTCCTTTGTCTGTCTCGTTATTTGTATCACTATTTTTGTCTGTCGAACCTTTATTTAAAGTTTTGTCGTTAAGCACCAATAAAAAAAATAAAATGAATAAAAATAAAAAAGACTTAAAAACCTAAAACATTCACAATAATGCTGATTTAAATCAGAAAAATGCACATTTGTGTATTTCTGTCAAAGAAGAACAGTGGGTACAGTCATAGTGCCCTAATGTTACACCCTTGACGTGATGTATACCTGTTGACTCTGGACGGTGAGATATTCTCATCATTCTGAAATGTAAACCAATGGGATATCATACAGGGTAGACAGAAGTTTAATTTCATAGGAGTGGTGGAGGGGAAGTGTTGCTGGAGTTTTTTTATCTAAACTTCTGCGGCATCATTAAAGGCACACTGTTTTACAGAAATTTAAAGTCCCTTTTTCCTCATTACATAATCCTTCTGTCCCAAGTTGTGAGTTGGGATCTTTCAAGTCTAAAATACAAATTTTTCTCATTTCTATATTCTTATTTAATTTTTAGATGCAAGCACATCATGGACCTGTTTTGTCATCACTCACTTACATTTAGCAAGCTGCAGATACCCCACAAGGAGGAGCTGTTCAGTTATTGTCAGATCAGTTCTACACATGCCAATCTGCACTGCATAAAGTAAAGAGTTACTGCAGCAACAGACTGCACCTGCAGATGTGGATACGTGGACCACTCACAGGGCAAAGAAAGCAGATGCAATTTCAACATACGCTCTGCTGCCCTCCCACTCCTGGTTTCTCCTTAAATTCTTCCAATTTTCTAATTTTTTAAGGTCCTAAATGAAGCTCCACATCATATAACCATGGTTTGTAAACAGTTAAGATTTTGTAATAGCCTCTGATGTATTGGACAGACAGCTGTGTACCACTCTGTTTCACTCTGTGTTTCCTTTTTTCCTTTTCTTTCTTTCTGAATCTTTCTCTGTGTCTTTTAAGGACACCTTAAGGGAGTGTCACGAAGACGAACGCTACTGTCTCTCCTACCTGCCCTTGGTCTCTCCAATTTACTTTGTCACCTTTGTGCTCATGGCCCAGTTTGTGCTGGTCAATGTGGTGGTGGCTGTTTTGATGAAACATCTAGAGGAAAGCAACAAGGTACAGTAACTAGGAAGGCTGAGACCACGAAAGTGCACAAATGCAGACATAGTATATAGACACATCTGGTAAATGTGTACATGTGTGAACAAAGACTGTGTGTCTCCAAAGGTATAGATACATTTGATGTACTTCCACATGATTCATGTATCGGTTACTGTCTCATTACAGTTTTGCTGCTTTTGGACTAAAATTGACACTTTTTTTGATGGATGTCAACATTTACTGTAAAATGTGGTCGTTAAATAAAAGTACTTCTACTTTTGCAGGAGGCTAAAGAGGATGCAGAAATGGATGCAGAGATCGCCTTGGAAATGGCTATGGAGAGGCAACGCAAATTAAGCACAACATCCAACAACAGTTCAGTGGGAGGAACCTATGTTGGGCCATGTCCACATTCACCTGGACAGGTAGAAAGGACATTACCTTAATCATTAGTCAGTCTGGAAACTTACTTAACCCTGAAACTGTAATGTTCAATGAAAGAAAGCAGCACTGGCTACATGAAATGTTTTTCAATATGTCCTTTCATTTAATTCATTCATTGTAAAACAGTGTAGCAACAGGCAGTATTCAGAAAGACACAGTCAGTGCTAGAGCTGCGTGGTCTCTGTCCCCCCCCGTAGGAGGAAGAGGTGCAGTACGGTGACCAGGACCTGCTGTCGCCAAGGAAGATGTCTGTATCCAGGATGCACTCTCTGCCTAACGACAGCTACATGTTCCGACCTGTACGGCCCGCCAGCGCCCCCTACCCCTTGGAGGAGGTAGATCTCAGTCCCCAGCACCAGCATTCAGGTAACTTCTCTGTTCAGTGATTTAAA
>NTHP01000807.1:167619-177646 GCA_003416845.1 Oplegnathus fasciatus | reverse complement strand
TGCTATCTTCTAAGTTGTGTATCAGATCCAGATGTAAATACCTGGAAATAAAAGCTGAAATGTTGATCTCTTGTCTCATATTCATCTTTTGATGTCAAACCCAAATGTTTTCAGTCTACAGCAAAAATACAGGAATTGGCCTCACTGTTCCAATACTTTTGGAGGGGAGTGTATATCATATCATGCATTTCTATATATCATGTTTACATTTCTATTATACTTTATTCTTGAGCTACAGCGAAGCCATTTACAAGACTGGAAGCTCCCAAACTGCAGCGTGTGCCAGAAATCTAAATCAATTGTTTCCAGCACAAAGTGAGGTTGTTACATAGCACAAAAAAAGAACAATTTTTCTTTTTTTGAAAATAATGTATAACTTAATTTTAGTTCCACTATTCAAACAACAGAGACTGAATGTCACCTTGGTTTTACTCAGCAAAATTCAGATTTGCCCATTATCAAGGCCTATTATCAGTGCTTATCTTTGTCCTCACTGTTCAGACCAAAATTCAAATGAAGCAATACAAGGGAAGGAGAGAACGAACAAGCAGCAACATCTTCTTTGCAACAAGAGCAAATAGGATGGTAGAGAAGGTACCTTTGAAGGCAAAAGAAGAGAGATGAAGTAGGGAAGAGAATGGAAGAGAGGAGGGGTGAGAGGGAAATCAAAGACATGTGGACAGAAGAGCAGAGGCAATAAAGACAAGAAAAGAGCAAAGAAAAGGATGCGATAGAAGAGATGTCCAAGACTTTTCTCCTATTCAGTGCACATGATAGGAGTTTAGAGGAGATTATCCTCCATCAGACCACATTATACAGGCTCTGCTTGAGTGGGGTGTTTTTAGGTCATACTGTAAGTATGTTTGTATTTTTCTTCTTTAAAAGACAAAGTGATACATCAGGGGAATATTGGGTACTGAAAGAACAGTATGAGTGTGCGGCTTCCAGAAACCTAAAATGAACCACTTTCTGTGGGCCATTTTTTCCTGAGGAAAACAAAAAAAACAAACAAGTTTTCTATGTGGAACAGCAAATGTGAAAACCTTTGAAGAGCTGGCTATAGGTTCAGTCACCACCATGTTTTATCAATAGGTGACAGAGGGTAGCAAAACAGGAATTAATTTATGTGAAAATGTCACAGATTATTACTTTGCAGGCCTGGTTGCTCAAACCTCAAAACAATGTACCTGTCGAAGTGTGTGTGTGTAAATGTGTGTGCCATCAAGTGACACAGATTGTTGCACAAACCCTATTATATGCTGACATCAACAAAACACAGCTTCTGCAGTGCTATGAAATCAGCCTCCCCAGAGAAACAGCACAGACTCTGACAGAGCTGAATGAAGTCAAGATCAGTTTTGTTAAATTCACGTCAAGTCCACGATTGGAGCTGAAAGTCTGATGGGTTCTGAAGCCGGTCGAAATAAGTCAAGACCAAGACAGAGAACAAATGGAGTCCCTTCCAAGACCAAGACTGCACTAGAATTTAACTTGTGTTCAATCAATAAATCATTTAGTTAATAAGTCTGCTAAGATGTACTGAAGACAATCAACTCATTTAATATGTAAAAGAACTGGGAAGTCACCAGTGGTATAATCTGAAGCTGCCAATACTGTACATGCTGGGTCTATACAATTATAAATCACAAATCATACAGAGGATTATAAATATAATGACCTAACTGGGTGACATTCCCATAATCTTCACAGGTAACTTTTCACAAGACAATAAATTGTTGAATTTTATTAAAATGAGAATACAGCGGAACTAAAAAAATTAGAAAAGATTAGAAAGAAACACTGGCAAGTCAAGTATCACTGACATGGAGTTAGTAGAGAGGACATGTACATTGTGCAAGTGGAGGATTCCAACAGATTATGGCTGCAATGATGAATCAATTTTTTAGGGATTATTTTTGCAGAAAAATAAATCAATCTTTTAATCTATTAAATGTCAGACAAAGGCAAATACCCAAGATCCCAAAGGTCAAACTGTATTACAATTGCATATTTTGTCTGCCCAAAAAAAAAAAGCCCAAAAGGAATTCAATATATAAAGAAATGGGATACAGAAAAGCTGCAAATCCTCTCATTGGAGAAGCTAGAACCTATAAATGCTGGGCATTTTCATTTGATAATTATAAAAAATACTACTCGATAATTGAAATTGTTGTTTTTTCTCATTGATCGATTACTTGTGTCAGCACTACAGCAGATAGTCTATAATATGCATGTAAGATATGTAAGATATTTAAATCTTTCATTCCTCAATAGAAGGATCTGAATGTCATGATCACCTACTAAAAGAAACCATTTACCAGTGCAATAAACCTGACTGTAGAAACTGCAGCAGGGTTTTTCTTTCCTCTCCGTGGCTGAAAAAGCACTTGCCCGTATCATTATCTGCCATCTCCAATAGCTGCCGGCATATATGGAAGCTGGAAACTATTCAAGCTAACCATAAGGTGTTTACATTTTAGGCATTTAGCTGTCACTCTTATCCAGAGCGACTTACAATGAGTGCGGCAGGGGAATAAATTATCTAGGATCAACAACATTGAAAACAACCAATACTGGCTAAACAGATTTTTCTTAGTGAAAAGTAAAAAGTGCAAAAAGAGAGACTATAAGAGTTTTTCTTTCAAGTTGAGAATATATTAGAATGAGTTGGGAACGTAGATATGGAAGAGGGATTATGACTCAGAAGCTAGAGAGGTATTTCTTGACGATACAAGTTTCTGGTCTGGTACTTTACCGTACACACCACCTGTGGCAGTTCGGAAATTTCAGTGACTGCAGTAAAAACTGAATCTAACTAGTCAAAGAACCAATTAACCATCTCATCCTATGTCTACAGTGTCACTTATTCAGAAGTTGATGGAATTTAGCTCTTTACTGTCTCAGTTGCTTGTGTTGTTTTCACACACAGGACAACTTCCTGAATCTTGATCCAGCTCTCATATTGTCACAGCTCAACACTGTGAATCACATTACTAATATTGTGACACATGTCACTGTGTGTGCTGGTTTATGGAGGCTACAAAAGACAGAAGGTTACAAGAGAAAGACTAGTTACTGGTTGGGGTGCTTTCACACCAAAGCTCTTCACACTCAAAATGTACTCTGATTGCGTTTTCCTGTTTAGTTTGGTTTGTTTAGGCTGGCATGAAAGCTGGCACTCAAACTCTGGAACAAACAAGACAACTGTGGACAACTGTGGACAAAGTGGACTCTGGTACTACTAAATCTATCAGCTGATTGGCTGAAGTGATCTCATAAGCAATCTGTATAATCGGTATATATATGTATGCGTATCTCATTTGGTAACCATGGTAACATGTTGGCATAAGGAAATATCTCCCTGATCAATAAGAAAATGTCCCCCTCCATGTATTTTATAAATTCCTCATTAAAATATTAGTAAAACGCAGAAACCCCACAGTAACATATGAAGTTGAGTTGCAGTCTCGACTAATAATACACATTAATGATTATTTGTGAGCTCTTTCTGAGATAAACAGACACATCAGGAGCAGTAAAGTGCTGCAAGACTTGGTGTCAAATGCCAGAATTTGATTTCCCAACGTGGGTCTATGTAGCGCTGATGATGCAAGATGACATCTACCTGCTTTAACAGGACTGTGAAAACAGGTTTTTTTGGTTTTCCTTGTTTGAAAAGTAACTTTTGAAAATCTGAAAAAGCATTCAGGTCATGCCAGAAATGTTTTCCATCACTGTAATGAAGACAGCATTGTCCAGCAGCTGTCCCAATATCACACAGGACGAAGATACCTTAAGAAATACTACTCTTTTTTTAATGGTTTTAAACACTGTCTGAGGCATCCATAAGTCATCTCCGACTCACATGTGTGTTGTAGGGCACAGCTGCAGAGGAAGTTATTCTTAATTAATGCTCAGCCATGTCCATCATCATCATCATCATCATTAAGAGCAAGGGGAGCTAATTGGCAGAATCTGTCTCCGTTTTCTGGCGAAGACTGCAGCAGAATCAGCAGCATCATGAGACCAGGAAAACTGGTGAACCAGGGAAACAATTTTGAGTGAGGTAGGTTTGTGTACTTGCGTGGAAATGGCATGTGTATGCGCTTCAGCTTGCATGCTGTACATCTTTTTACATATGTGAGTTTATGAATGCATCTTTCTTGTGTCTGTTTGTTGATGGCTTGGGAGAGGGCTGCAGCTCACACCCGTCATCAACAGTGGACAAAGCAGAGCAGGCGAAGCAGAGCAGGGCAGCAGTCTTGGAGGACATGAACTCCTGAACCTTGGATCCAGAAACATCTCCGCCACTGGGAGGAAGACCAAGAGGAGGTGAGTGTCCTTGAAATGGCTTTGGCACGCTGGCTGCACAGTACGACGTCTACACACTCAATATCTCCTTCCCGATTACTTTATATTTATCCATCTCTCCTCTTTTATCTGTCTCTAACAGCCCATCTGTCTCTTTCTGTCCTTCCTTCTCTCCATCTTCTTCTCATTCTCTGTGTCTATTAGTAACTATCCATCAAATAACTCCACTAACTGACCTCTACAAACCACTCACTAACCAGTGTACTGAGAGTTGTGCTGCTGTGGATGTGTGTTTGTGAAGAGATTGGTCATCTTCTGAGGAAAAATCATTTGACACACAAAAACACACACAAGCATAAATATCAGACAACCCTTTGTGCAAATGCATAAACTCATGTATGCAAACACACACTTATAATAAAAACCTAAAACACACACTGCACATGCAATCGTGCACTCACTGGGACACTAATGTGCATGAACACACTCAGGACCATATTATGCCCAGGCACGCGCATATGCACAAACGCGTAGAAATGCATAATTTTAACACATAGGCGCACATTAACTGACACACAATCACTTATTCTACTACGGCAGAGGAACTCAGTCCTCTCTCAGCGGTCTATCATTTCATTGATCTGAAGAAGTGGAGCAGAAAGGAGGGGAAGGTAAAACGCTGAGGGGAGGCTGTTCTCTGCTCATACTGCTCAAACTACTAAACATGCTTCACAAAGAACTGTGCGCCAGTAAACCACATTTTAAACAGAGGCGTGCTGGTGTAGCACACATACAGTCGTTCGTACTTACAAGCATATGAGCTTTGTTTTGTACCTGCCATCAACATGAAAAGTATAGCATCTACCGATACACTTCAGCTCATACTTAATACATGTGGTATAAACAAACTTTTAAATGGTACACCTTATCAGTGTTCCAAAATCTGACATTTTCATAAATAATACATTTATTTTTCTGCCTTTAGCCAATTTCCAATTAAAATAATAAAGATTCACCCTGTAAGAGGTTATAGCTGTCATCTTTTCGAAAAATCAAGTTCAGACTAATTAGGGCTAACACGTAATTTGTTCACATTTATTTGAAAGCAACCCCCATGGACTAATCGCAAACTATGTTGTGGAATTCACCTTGTTCCATTTATTTGCGGTGCCTCCATCGTCTCACTTGAGTGACAAGCGAACGTTAAGGTAATTATATTCCGAATGAAAAGTGACAGCCCCATACCACCCCATAAAACTTGAAAACTGGAGGCAATGTATTCCCCATTTCTGAAAGGAGCAACAGCATTTTTTTTGGAATAAAAGACAGAAGAGCTTGGTAAGAAACAGTTCATCAACAAATACCCAAGAAAGATGACATTACAGTAGAGGTCTTCATAAGCCCACTCTGTTTCTAGTAACCGGGTAGGGTCTGTTTCCACTAGCGCCTGTCTAATACCTAAGTGGATCAAAGCAAACATGCTATAAGCTCCGATCACATGGTCACCATCATCACAGGAGGAAGTGTTTTTGGCTAGACCGCAAAGGGCCAAAAATCTGTCACTGAGTGAGTAAGTGAGTGAGTGATGAAGTTACGCAATTGGTCGGCCGAGTGTTGGAGATTCCTCAAAACAGTGCGTTTTTAAGTTTTTAAAGATTGTGTCCCCCCTCATATGCCTCACAGTGCTTTGGTCCACTGGCTCCTATCCACCAAACCCCATACACAGTAGTCCTTGAACACGCTCGTACAACCCTTAATTGTGATGCGCTGGTCAGGGGTTTTTAATACATGCAGCCACCCGACCCGTTCTGAGAGCCATCTCTCAGCCATCCAAACCCGACCCACAAACCGCCAACTTTATGCATTATAGTAGCACTATTGTCAGGACTGAAACAAGGACTGAGCACCACGGCGTGTTTGAGAGAGAGAGAGAGAGTGTGTGAGAGAGAGAGAGAGGGAGAGCGAAGAACAGAGAGAGAGAGGGGAATAGAAGGTGGAAGATAGACTATTGCACGCAATATTTCTGTAAGTTATTAATAACTTACTCTGAACGCTGCTTTGCCACCCGTGATATTCTACATCACAAAAGAAAACAAAACATTCCATGATCAATCAGCTGATCCACTTCTTCAACACTCCCTCCCCAAAGGGGCTTTATTGGCATGAAAGTTTCCAAAACAATGTGTCTCTGTCATTTACATACAGTGTCTCTCTCTGTCTCTCTCTGTCTCTCTCTCTCTCAGCAAATTAACAAATCATCTTTGGCCGAGGTTACAGACATTCCGCAGTAAACACTGTGGTAGTAATTCACGTTTCCTCTATACACATTTAATAAATTATTAACTGTTAACAGCACTTTTGGTGGCATGTTTGGTGTCCCTTCAAGAATTGCTCTTTATTTAATATTTATGTTTATTGTCCCCCCCAACAATGAAACGAAATATCCGCCCTTGGTCATGTGATATGCTACCTCAGTACACTTTAAGAACAAATATTACTGGGACCACTACAGAAAATTGCAGATGAACATTTAGGCTAATATCCAGGAATTCACATTGTAGACACGACCGCAGACTGCCTGTAACAATTTGGCCACAATACAGCCCACTGACCATACACGGTCCAGTCATATACTAGGTTTTCACCTAGTCTTGTTTGAGACGTAGAGTGAGAACTGTACAGTGCAGAAAACATCCGTGGCTGCTCATTAATTGGTGGAGCATCGTGCTGCTGTTGGTGTTCCTTTTCTGTTTGGTTCTGTTTGGCGCCACCACATTTTGGATTGATTCTAATAATCCTCAGCTCTATTTCAGACAAGGTCTGACTGTCCTCATTCTGGCTCTCTTTCAGATCAGGTCTCCTTTTTTGAAAATATATGTATGCATGTAGGGTTTGGGTAGTTTTTCCACAATTCTGATTCAGAAATTCTGTACCCATGAATACCTCTAAATCACACTACCTGCCTGTGCAGTCTGTGCAACTGCTAGGACAGTTCAGAAAAGTGTGGCAAAGAATGTGTTGCAAATAAATAAAAACTACAACATACAGAGAGGAAGAACAGATCTTACATGTTACTACTTTAAAAACTTTTAGGATTTATCAGCTCAGATATATTTCCACACAATATGCTCCTATCATCTCCGCCAAGCGTTATTTCTGCCTTAATAGTGCACACTTTCTGCTTCATAGATCTGCATTCCTTTGACCTCAAAGGCATTAGTCTCCATCTCCTCCCCTTCATAACATCTGAAAGCTCCGCTGCACCCGTGGGATCCGCCTTCGCATTCCTATGGGAACGCTGCACTTTTCGTCTTGGCAAAGAGGACATTTTTTTTCTACACATGACAAGGCCATGAAATATGACATTGACACACAGAAGCTGGTGCTTGTACAGATAGGCAGAATACAGAACAAGGTTTTACAAGCAAAACCGCCCTGACGGGAAGGAACTGCTGGCCGTCACAGCTGCTGGTGAGATGTGAGGTAAGGGTGCCATTTCTGTCATGCCACACTGTATGTAAATGACAGCCCACGTCAGTCAAGCACGGAGAGTTAAAGAGATAGAGAGTGAAAGGAGGAGTGAGGGTATAGAGAGAGGGAGAGGGGGAGTACTGACACACTGGTCAGTGCATTTTAATGTCAATTAAAAAGCAGCACCATGACAGGAAACTCTCCATAAAGCCAAGGAGCTGTGACGGAGTGACTAATAGCAAGGACAGAGCAACGCCTCCCCTTCTTCCCTCTTCGCTCCATCTTGTGTTTATGCCCTTCTCTCCGTCTCATTTTCCTTCCAACTCTTTCTCTCACTTTCTCTGCATGTTGTTACTTCTTTCCTTCTGCAACTCCTTGACCCCTCTGTGCTCTCCAATTTCTCTCCCCACCCTCAAGGCCAAAGATGTGAAGAACATGGATATGGATGTGGCCTTCATATGAGTCATGATAATGGCGGTCCCTCCTCTTGACCCCCTTACCTCACCTTTCAGGTCCATGGAGAAGAACCAAATGCCAACTCTAATTTGCATAGAGCCCATTAGCTTCCCTCCAGTAACTCGAAAAAGGATGGAGAGGCTCTGAATCACCTTATTACGTACAGAGTAAATGGGAATTTGTTTCATCCACATCTATAGATGGGCTTCACACCTCCGGCAGGAAGTGAAGGACCTCAGCTCTTGGGCTCAGACGACTGCATTTGTAAACACTCAACTCTGCTGTTTCAATAATATAGAACATATGTAATTTTAATTGAGATATTACCAAATTAATAAAACACCCACGTCATAGCATTTCAGCATATTGTTAGATATATGTTAGATATCAGTGTTTAAAAAAGGTTGAATGAGTTTTTACATGCTATGTTTGGAGATACATGATGCAAGTGCACGTCACTTAAGTATGTATAGACTCATGCATTTTCCTCAAGGACATCAGCAGGGGTAGACGTATGATAACACACATGACGGCCACTCTCCACAGTACCCAGGAAGTAGGTAGTAGTTGATTGATGCTTTACGACACCTGAAACATAAATGTCCTCCTTTGGCCTGGCGTTCCACGTTGCAGTTTGACAGCAAAGTCTTAACTACATGTAGCACATTGCTATACTTAGCATGGCAAATCAATCTGGCTTTATGTTGAAAGCATTGCCTTTGCAACGATAAAAACTACTGATTTATTCCACAGATGGTTGCCTTTGATTTATCCATTTCAATGAATGTTTCATGGATGTCTGAAGGCTTTCAATGTGCAGTCTGTTTGATAAGATTTTATTGTATTTATTAACAATAGCACAAGCTATGTGGTTGATTTTACTTTTTAAAGTGTGACAGTTAATTGCATTATTTTAAGTGCATATATGTTTTCTATTCATATACTGTAGCTACATGTATTCCAACTTGGACCCTGCTGGGTATGAATTCAATTTTATTTTTTTGTTTTTTGTTGTTGGCCACGCAGCAGCTGCAGGAAGCTGAATGCCTTACCCAATGACACTTTCACAATAATTGTTCAGGGAGAGAAACTCTTTCATCCTTTGCACCCACAGCAAGGACTTTCTACCACTTCACTAAAATCACATCACACTGGAATGTCACTTACTAAGATATTGAGGTACATTTAAATGTATAACCTAACAACACTTTTATGAACACTTTCTGGGAAATGGACAGACATTTAATTCAGTGTGAGGGAAAAAATAAGGTACACTACCAAGGTGACTACCAATGCCACTACGCAGCACAGAACAGCTACATTAAGCAGTGGGTCACTATTTGCATTTAAGATACAATATGCATTATACTGTATTAATGGCATGTATGAAACAAGTCATATGAGCATTGTGGAGCAGAACTCCCTGAGTGTGAGTACTGTGAGATAAACCGAATACTGGGCTCACAGTCAGCACCACAGAAGGAGATGATGGGGAGACTGAGCTTGCGTGGGCAAGCTCAGGTTGATCATTGAAAGGGCTTGTTGAGTCAGGTTGACCGCTGTTGTGAAGAAGCTGGTGATTTTAAAGTGATGGCTCAGAGGAAAGATTTTAGAAAATTTGGCAATGCATAGCAAGAGCAAGAAACTCTCTTTTTGCATAGTAAACTAGTCTTGAATTGTGCATCTGGCTCTTAGTGGTCCCAAGAAGAAACAAGGCCACGGATGCACTCTGATGTCTCAGGTGATTATAATAATTAACAGCTGCTCCCAAAAATCCCTATTTCCCTTC
>NTHP01000807.1:142675-166900 GCA_003416845.1 Oplegnathus fasciatus | reverse complement strand
CCTTTTTGAACAATTTTCCCCCTTTTCATGTCCTTACTTCTCCCACTCCTTCCTTTTCTCTTGCTCAGCTCCACTCCCACCATGCCTTTCAGGCATGTCCATCAAAAAGGACTTGCCAGTACTCTCTGCTAGGTACATGGGACCCACTCATGTGAGAGGAAATTTAATAAAATACGGACTTTCACAACTGCAAAAAACCAGCCAGGCACAACATTTTATCAATTAAAAATACAGCTTTTCAGTCAAGATGCAAACTCAAGAGCAGATCAGTTTGGTGTTACCCTACGATTTGCTCAGTTAAAGTGGCCTACGGGGTTGCATCTAAATACTGTAAAGAAAGGCACGTATATATATTATAGTTTCTGAGCACTCCAACAGTTGTGGGTTTATTCTTGTTAAAAATAAACTGATATCAAACTGCCAAAACTGGGATAAGGTAACCTAACTGGCCCAAACCTACTCAAGCGCCTGCTGATAAATAGTGTAATCTGATTTCTCTTTGCTTATGAAGCTTGTTAGTATTAATAAAGTGAGGTTCTGTTTGCCACTTTTGGTGCACGCTGTCTTGAGTCACTGCAATTTTTGTTTCAAAATGTCCACGCACCCTAACCAAGAAGATTCCACACTAATACCGCTTATACACATCAAACTGGTGTTTGAATTATTTGTCATTTTGAATTCCCAACATTAAAATGCAAAACCAAGATCACATTTAACAGAAACCAACTTGACCTTTTACCGTGTATCATCCACAAATGGATGTGAAATCTCTCTAATCACTGAAAAGAATAATATATATCCAAATATTCGTGTTCCAATGGCCACATGGCAAAGTGGTTACAAACTGACAAAATTTAAAAACATTAAATTGGTATTTGTAGTGCAAAGATGGCATTGATGCATATAAGGTTTGAAAATGGCCCACAGTCAGTCTGGTTAAAGGGTTCAGGGGATTATACTTCTCAAGTGTGGGGTCTACCTTTTAGTCAGACTGTCTCTTCCCACAGACTCAGTCTGAATACAACTGGAAGCTGAAGTTAAATGCCAGTAGAAGCATGAAGGACACAGGTATTCAAAGGACTGTGCAAGCATCACATTGGTTGCCAGAGAAACAAACTGTTTGCGTGCATGTTTGTTATATATTTGTGTGTTTACAACACTACACACCAGCCAAAGACTCAGCCTTGACCAGATCAAACTAAGGCATTATCTCATAGAGGAGGGTGGCCATTTGTTACGGATGTGTCAGATAACCTGAAGAACACAACAACACAGAATTCAGTGTTCCTGTGTTCTCTGCTGTTAACACTAGAAAACCACTTTGGCCACTTCAGAAGGCATGACAGCAAAATAAAGAGACACAATCTTGAAGAGATAATCAGCAAAAGAGCCTGCAGTGTTTCACAACCTCAAACAAATACAGGTACACAAGTGGCGTTCTCAGAACTGGGGATCTATCAAGCCGGGGCAGAACACATTTTATGCCTTTATCTCCCTTGGTGCAATGGGAGATATGACAACAGGTCAGCGTGGACGAAGCTCAAACAAGGTGCCCCCTCCCCGCGCCCCGCCTTACAGCTACTGAAAGCAGACAAAATGAAAAGATGATTGGTTTCTGTGAAAAGTCTGAAGATAGTTCTGTCTGGTGTTCAGGTGCATATTAGATTATTACCAAGCATTCTCAATGGACTTGTGTGAAATGTAGCCACTTCCAAGGAGAGGAATAATTTGCGCTGACAGATGGTGACTTTGTCCCAATGTAACAGAATCAGAGAATTTTGATACAGATAAGTCTTTGCACGGTTTGAAGCCAGACAAGAGAAGAGAAATCTAAGGTGGGATTCATTTTAAGTTTTAAGTACACGCTCTTGTGCAGCGATGAACACTACATGCAACTTTAAATGCAAGTTTAAATTCTGGAAGCAGGAAACTGACAAGAAGCAAAAAAAGAGACAGTAAGTATTAGGGGTGTCCTGCACAGATCTACAGGACCGATCCAGGTATTTTCTATTTAACGGACCTCATCAGCTATATAAAGCCTGATCCACAACAATGATTTGTTTGTTTGCCAGCTGTGCCCTATTGTGCATTTGTGTTAGCATGTGTGCGTGAGCAATGCAAGCACACCCGCATTGACAGAAAACAATGTCAGTTTTATGAGTATTTCAGTGACATTTCACAGATACAAACCTCTAAAGTGGTACTGTTTGTTGAAAACTGTATTTGAACTTCAGTATTTTGTTTTATCTTCCTGCCTCAATAGATTCAGATTGACCCCCTCCCATGGATATTATACAATACACTATAAAGCATTACACAAAACATTATAGGAAACAATCAAAGCAACGCTGTGATGTAGGCATTATTTTCTTAATGCAGAGCTGTTCACCTATAAAACTGATTTAAACTGCTCCCCAAATTTTAATGTAGGCCAGCTTTAAGTGTGCACTGTGCAGCAGTATTATGTAGGGGGGGGAAGTAAACCTGGTATTGGTAGATAGTTAATGTTAAAGGAAATCCATTTGGCTGGTATCACTGCCTTTCGGTTTTTAAGTCAAATTGAGATTTTAAAAACTGCAAGCTTGAATATCCAATTGCCACATGGTAACATTTTCTTAAATGCCAGGTTACTATATAAACATTAACAGTCTCTTACGCAGCAGATGGTTAGTCTGCATTAACAGCTGATAGAGGGTCCCGTGGACCAATCTGTCATTTGGCAACCGACATTACCAGCGTTCAATCACTTCCACATGCAGTGACAAGAGGAGTGTAGAGAAGAAAGCCAATGGCCCAGTAGGAAGTGATTTGTCTGAGATTGGGCCTCCCACTCTGTTGCAGCACACATCAAAACAAAGCTTTATCGTTCTATCTCTGTTTACAACATAATTACAAGAGGATTTATGCCACTACTGTCCCTCAGCTTTGCCTTGAGTGCAGAGTTTCCACATAGTTGGGTGTCCTTGCAGAAGTGCCTGCTGCCCGCACACCTGGCACAGCAGGGGAAACAGATTAGGATGGCATATGCAGCAGTTACTGGATGGCCTCCGCAAATGTCTGTCTTGGGACAGGCAGTAAAACAGTGAAGTAATCCCGTCACACACTATTTTACACACACTTTGCTCAAACTACACACACACACACACACACACACACAGACAAGGAGGATGTGGACACACAGAAAATGTAAACAGTTCAAGCAGATAAAAAAAAGACTCCATGTGGTCAAAATGATAACATTTTTGATGACATAAAAAAATCGTGTAGTCAAAAAGTTGGACTACACAATTTGGGAGCATAACTTCTAGTAGTGTTTTTTTCCCTGTTTGGAGATGTGCAGAGTTGAATTTTCAACATTTTCAGGTGTGCCATCATCATCAGAGGGGCAAGTGCCAAGCAACACTCCAATGTGCAATTCTAGCAGCACATAGAGAGCGTTAACCTAGCAGATTCTAGCCGAAAATTCAAAGTAGAAAGATATGCATGTGTGCACTGCCAAGACCAAATAGATACTTGCACACCCATATACTCTTTATCTCACTTCCACACATTAACCTGCCATCCAAAGCCCTCTTTCTCCTTCCCTCTATCACATACTTGTAGTCGAAGCGTGCCAAGTGTTGCAGTTGGTTCAGTTGGTGTTACGACTACACACACAAGTTGCCAAGAGTATTCAAACAGGGAGTTCTGTGTTAATAGAGAGAACAGAGTACTGAGGGGTACGGAGGTTTGGCAGAAGATGATGTCAGGATCATAAGAGTGTCGTGGCTCTGAGACAAACGAAAGAGAATAGCATGAAGCTTGTCTTATTTATTTATTTGTATAACAGGAGTATTAAATATCATTATGCTGATTTCTTCATTACTATTCTATGTCATATAAAACACACTAAATAAACTGTCTTCTATTATGACTAACTTTAAATTGAAATTCCTTTTTCTTTCAGTTTTTGAATACATCAGTAACTAAACAATTACACAGATGCCTGTAACACCCATCTGTGGGTTATTTATCTGTATCAATTAGCAAATATCAGGGCTGAATGTTGGAAAAAAGTTTTCTAAAAAAGCCCCAAACTCCCACTCCTGTCTTGAAATACAAACTCTGTATTTTTGCCCAAAAGGTCTATGGTCTCAATAGCTAAGAGAAAGGTAATTTCTTTGCCACTACTTTTTTCACACCACTTCTCTCTTTTTCTACACTTCTCCCATTCCTTACAATTATCCTCCATCTCTCCCACAACCAGGTATATAATGAATTTTTAACCTCTAAAACTAGAAAATAACATCATCCTAGTTACAAATGGACCAGACACTGTTTGGGGCTGAAAAAAAACAAACAAACCACACAGCCAGTGGCACAGTAGAGTAGGGTGAGGTATGCATTGAATGTTATCCAGACGTCACCCACTTCCATAGCATGCCTTATCCATACATGGCCCTCGGCTATGTGTTATCTGGGTAGACATGTGAGCAATACCCTCCAACTATAAAAGTACTGTGACACATACATGGTGAAAATTTGGCCAAATTGCCTTCAGCCATGGCATATCACAGCCACCTGAGCCATTTAACTGCCACATGTGGCCCAAGAATACATGCTATCTGTCCTCATCAAGAGTAATAGCCTCTTTCTTAAGCTGCCTTATGGGTCTGACCTTTTCCACTATACTGAATGTGCAAATTATTCTTTTAGCCTGAGAAATTTTTTCTCTTTCCTTTTCTCCTCCCCCCAGAAAAGCAAATGTGCTGCAACACACCAAAGCCCCAGTCAATTCCACAGCTGCTGAGCCATACATCATATTTTGAGTGTATGGATTTCTAATATCTCGCTACAGCAGTCAAAATGATGTAACAGATATGGACTCTGAGCACATATCAAATAGATTCCTTGAGGATATTCAATATGCCTGCCAAGAGACATGTGATCAGATTATTAAAATAGATAACCTCATATACCTTGAATTACACTGTGAAATATCAAAAGTACTGCTGGGGGTAATTAGGTGTGGGATGGCATCCATTAATGACCATTTGAAAGAAGAAAGAAATAGGAATCAAGTTTCAATGGGATGTTTCCACTGCTGCCATTTTGTATCCCCAGTTGAACTGAACACTGAACACACCCTAACGTACAATCATAAAGATGGAAAATAACGTCTTCAGAACTAAAATGTGGTGTGAGTTACACACTAGTAGTAATATCTCGGCACAAGTATAAGCTCTGGCTGCAAGTCAACTTTTGTTCAGGATTTTAACTGCAGCAGGCAACTGGTCAGATCAAAATAAGCCGCAGCTCACATAGGCATGAAAAAATACATTTCAAGCCTCTACACAACATGAAATAAGATGACATAACCAACAACAACACATAACAAAACCCAATTTTCCCCAAGCTGCCTAGCTTTACCCTTCAGACCATTCAACATACAGAGTCTTGTAATGTAACCCAGCCCCATGTCTGCCTCTGGACAGCATGATATGAAACCAGAAACAGCGTGACCAGCCACGGAGAGGGGCAAGAAAGTCCAGCTAAGAGTGAAGCTGACTCAGCTTGGGCCAAAATCTACACTACAGCTTTGTCTGGTCATTACACAATAAAAATGGGCTGTTTGACACTGCAACAGCAAATAAAGACCTGACTCCATTACAACATCCTAGACCAATGCCCTAAACTAAAGGACAGTGTTCCATACGCGTATCCTTGCAGGTGGTGGGCCCACATTGTAGAAGCCGTGCATTGTAACCAGGCCCCAATGATTCAGGCCCGGCCACCCACTAGCTCCCCTCCCAGGCATGGCTCCAGGAGGGGGACTCACTTTCCCCAGCTCTGGGTGAGATGGATCTTCCCTGTAATGGTCATCGAATCACTCTTAGTCTGGGCCCTCGCATGGGACCAATTTGCAATGGGAGACTCTACCAGGAGTTTTTGCCCAGACTACACAGCTCCCAGTGTCCAAGGACATGCAACCCCTCCTCTATGTTAAGGTGGAACTTCACAGAGGGGAAAAGGAATCCCAGATGTGAAATTTATCAATAAAATGCTGGCTCTTGTATCTGTTTAGAGAATACACCAGTGTATTCATCACCACTGGGTACTGTATAACCCCCCGGACAACAACTCTAAGATGTAATGCAGTAGCTGAATAAAGTCATCAGTGGACAAATGACTAAAAAAACCTGATGGTACTTTTATGATAGCTAATTTAACCTAGGCAGACCTCAAATACATTTTTTTCAGGACTGGGACTGGACTGTGTTTATTCAAAAATTCCTGAAGGCTGCTGAATGTTTTGCCACCCTGACCACATTTCCCTGTTTTTCCTGCCAGCTTAGTCTCTGCTCAACAAAAAACTCAAGCCATCAGAAAAAAGGATATCGTATTGATTGTGTGCTCCTGGAGAGTTGCTACAGCTCCGTCAGACTGGCACGTGTTCAGGGTGAACAAAAAGTGGGAAACGGAGGCACAATGGTGGAGCTGTGCAAATAATCCTTTGGGAAATCACGGGCACTAGCTTAAGGCCATAGTCCGTGTTGTGGCCGGACGTGCAGCAGTGCTCATGGCGCCATGGGAGGATGCGCCAATGAGGCATATGAAAGGGAAATGCTTAGGTATGCTGAGTCAGTAGCAGAGCACTGGGGCTAGCTTTGCCCTGTGGAGGTTAGATGGAGAGTATTTGTAGTAAAGTCACCCTGAAGTGTGCGCTCACACCATTTTGCTTTATGTTAGTAAAATTCAATTCAGTTAATTAATTCCAGTATACAGCAAAGATCAGAGATAATTCTTACTAGTTTATTGTGAGTTAGTAATGTTTAGAAATATACGGATAGGTCATCTTGTCCAATGTCCATATATTAGAGTTTTATATTTTTGTTTCTGGTGACTGGGAAGACCACAGCATGTAATTTTCATACTTATCAAACCATTCTTTGAGCCTGTATGGAAGCACCATTTGTTGTTTCTGCACTAATTAATTCAGGGTTTTTCTTTAATTTGTCACTTAATGGAGTAGCTCCAAATATTGATGCAGTATATCAGCCGATATTCATTCTGCATGGGTTAACTTGCTTTTCCCACTTTTTCCCTCCTCAGACATTTTACTTTGATGCTCTTATAGTTTTCCTGACAGTGTGTCTTCTCTGCTCCCCACCTGGTAGTATCCATGCACGGTCTGCCTGACGGCTCAACTTGGAGCACAGCAGGGGAGGTTTGGGTGTCGGGGGCTGCTCACAATGCAGTGCACTTTTCCAACACGCAGGCCTTTCAAATCTCATATCAGCTTTTACCTACAGTCAGCACCAGCAAGTGGAAAGGTGGAGAGACAAGGATGTGAGACCGAAAGAGAGAGAAAGAGGGTGGGATGGTGGGAGGGGAGGAAAGACACAGCCACAGCAGGATGCCCTTCACTACAGCAGACTCAGGGAGAAGTGAGAGAATGGAGAGGCAGTTATAGGGAAAAACAGATTATGGTTTTAAAAAAATCTCCCCGTCTGTCTATTTAATCAAAAAAAGCATGAGAAAGAGGCATGTGACAGGGGGATGTCCTTGGTTGTTGCAAACTCAAAATGCTCAGCTCACCTGTCATCCCTTGACTCATTTACTTTCACTCTAAAGAGCCACTTCAGCAGCTAATGTATTGCCCTGGGGTGAGTCTGGCTGCTGCTGAGTGCAATATTGTGTTTGTGTTTGCTTTTTAAAAAGGCGAGAGAGCTGGTGCTATGTTAAAAATAACAGCCACTCCTTTTCCAGTACATAATTGCTGTCCAAGGAGGGGAAAGGGAAAAATGAATAAATAAATAAAAGAGAGAGAAAGAAAACAAGAAGGACACAAGGCTACAGTAGATATCATGAAGTGATGGAGATTATGAGAGAACAGGGGGAAGGATTAGACCGCACTTGCTCTCCCAACTCCCACTGGGTGCTTATGTTGGAGGGAACTCCATTAGCAATGATTAAAAAGTCATTGCACTAACAGCCTGTGAACCTAAATAATCACAGGGTCCTGTTTCATCGATGCCTCCCTCCCATTTTCTGATGAGCCAGGAGTGTTGTTGCTTTCACCTTGTGGTCCCTAAAGGACCCTGTACTTGCCATTATGTGTGTGGAGGACTTGCGAGGAGAGCTGGTCAGGGAGTCAAGCAGTGCACTGGCTCTCACCGAGACTCACTGAACCCCGTGAGAGATACCTAAAGCCCCCACACTTTGCACCAATCTTTTTCCCTACTCTTCCTCAGTGGCCTCTTCAACATCATTTGCCCCCACCGTGTGCTTGTGAAGGTATGGTAAGTGATATCAAACAACCTTGCAACCTACCAGCAGTACCTTCTGTATCCATCCCTTGAGCCAACACACAGAGGAAGACTGAAGCTGAAAACATCTGCACATGATTTTTTCTTTCCTTCTGGCTCAATAAAAATTCATGATAAAATTGAAAAATAAAAATGGAATGAAGACAGCCTGGGTGCTGTTTGAGTAGAGACCATTTCCTTGCCTGAATCCACCCCACGGCCAAGCTTTTTGCTGGTTGTCTGTGACCTTGCACAACCTCGCACTGAACTTTGTCAAACTCCCACTTCCGTCAACGCACATGTTGTTCAGTTAACCCACTGGCATACTTAGATATCTGCAATGTCACCAAGAGATTAATTATTTCTGCGAGAGAAAACATAAAAGGATAAAAGTAACACCAAAACTAATAATGAGGTTCCAGGAGTGAGATCTCAGCCAGATTTCAAAGCTTTAACTGGTTGTAACAATATCACATTTTTGGATGTCTACCAGCGAAGCTTATCTCCTTTGGCTGATAAACTAGGTGGCCATCTTGTTCTAGCCCATTGGCATCTTTTGAGTCAAAAACATTGTTTGAATGCAAAAATTAGGCTATCTTGTTCTGCAGACATGGTTGTATTTTGTTTTTTATGAGCACATAATTTCCAATTAGTAGTCTCCTTGAATTATCAATCAATTGCATTTTGTACCTTTGATGTTTTTTATTGGTTTAACCTCTAAAACCCTTATTTTAAAAGATAAGGTGGACAAAATCCATCTCATAATACTTCCCCAGCCTGTCTGTGGCACTCCAAAGCCCCACTGGTTCCTACTGAAGCTGTAAATCTTTAAAAACAGGTCACAAATATATACTTTCATTTGTTTTGATGTTCAGTATTTTTCCAAAACAGCTGGAAAATGTAGTTTTTTAGCAAACATCACTCAAATAGGAGTAAACAGCGCATTTGTTTTGTCATTTTTAGCTGGGTTGACATTAAGATTCCCCTGACACACTGTAGGGTGACTATTGCATATAGAGTTGAGTAAAGTGATTCTATCTTGCTATCATAGCCTGTCACATACAGTACATTAGTAAAGGCTAAGAAAAACACAACATAGCAGAGTATAATTGCTTTTACCAATAAAATCTTTTTGGACCCCTACAGACTAGGCCTATGTGTTGAAGAAAAGTCAGATCTCTACCCTGACGTTATTCTGTTCTACTCTGACGATTTTCAATAATGTAGCCACCCCTCGAGCTGATCTGATGATGTAGATGTCCAGGCAGCGTGAGTTTAATGCGGCGAGAGCGGGCAAAAGCTAATGGACAGGCAGGAATTTAGGAGACCAGAGTTATACATCTTTCATGCTCCCCTAAGCACGGCCCAATTTGAATATTTCTGATATGCTATTTATGCTCACTGCAGCAGCACGGATACGGAGAGAGACACAGCGATAGAGACAGAAAGGGAGAGAGGGAGGTGTGTGTGTGTGCGCGCGATGTGAGATGCATATGTGTGGAAAAGACAGAAGAGAGCGAAATGCATCTATTATGTTAGCATAATAGACAAAACCAGAACACCCTGTTTCATAACTTAACCGAGATTTCATTGGAACAGAAATATCATCATAATAAACCAAAATGAACCTCAAATTATAGCTGTATCTAGACACTGCAAGCACTTTGATTTGAATTGGAATAGTTTAACAGGTAAATATTTCCCCAGTGACAATACATTAATATTCAATGATTGTACTCTGTACTCATTTCTTCACATGAAAAGACAATCACCATTGGTGAAAATACTAAGTAGTGAAATTACACAGTTACCCTTACAGCCAAAGGTTCCCAACCCCACACATTGTATGCTGTCTGATTTCTGTTTAAATAATGTCTCTGTCCATCCTTGTTACTTTGTCTCTATAATTTCATTTAACTGTTGACAGGGCGTTGCTGTATAAGATGTATGCTCAGCCGATCTACCCTGAATAAATAATGGTTAAAAATAAATAACATTTCTAATTAGTATTAAGGCTTATTTGGGTGTTGAGAGGATAAGAGAGATCATGCCTGATCCCAAACTTCCATGATTTGTGAACATGTAAACAGACTGCTGGGAAACCCCCTGTCTCAATTTATCTTCCACTGTGAGTACTGGTGGGGTGTGGAGAACAATCAGCTTGCCAATTATGCATCTCGGCTGAAGGCAATTAACTGTTACTGAAGCCATGCATGTGCTGTTTTTATTGACAGGGAAGTGCGCCCATACAGCATTACTGAAAATGCCAAATTCAGAAGAATGACACTGCCCAAAGAACTGAAGTAAGCAACACCCAGTGAGCAGCATTTCAGTAAAAAATTCATCCTCCCTACAGTCACCCACTGCATCACTGTCCTTGTTCACTACTGTTTCTGATTCAGTGTTTGAATAAAAATTGAGGTTGATCTAAAAAGTAAAAATATCACATCCTAATCACAGCTGAATCATATCGAACCAGCTTTGAATCGGAGGGTATCGTAGAAATCAAAGCAAGAAACCAATGAAACAAGTAGCTGAATGAAAACATTGTAAATAAAAGCAAATGTAGCTATCAAAAAACTGATTCAAACTTTACATGATAAGTGCATATTACAAAAACAAAAGCACATTAAATTAAATGAATGAATAAAAAAGCTTTTTACCTCATTGGTGTAGTGACTGAAGCACTCTCAGTACTCGACATACTTCAATATCTTGTGCTCTTTTAGATTTTATATTTGCATGCTTTTCCATAATGTTTATAACAGTGACTTCATTATTTTATGACATATACACAGTTGGATCTGGCCTCACATAAAGGGTATTGTACTTGCTCACAATTTTTCCGAAAGAACAATGATTAAAGATTTTCTACATTGTGGGAACAAACACAGAGGCAACTTCAGATATTCTTTAGTCACCAAAGGCCCTGTCTTGCTTGAAGTAAATCCTTTCAAATCGGAGAGGGAAAGCTGAACAAAGTGGACATGCATGCAATTGAGCCATTATCTACGACGGGACACCAGACTGCATGTTCTGCTGAGGCTTGGAAACCTGGATTGTTCATTTTACTCATCTTCCCTGTGTTGGCTGCAAGCACATCAGACTATTAGACACCCCCCTTTTTTCAGTTCAGTATTGATCTTGGATGCCAATGCAGAGCCTCGCAGTAATTGAGTCTTATCTTGATGGTTGTAAGTTTAATGAGGTTGGCTGTGGCCGTAGATCCCCGTGAGCTGGCAAAAAGGGACGGATGAAAGGGACACAGCGGGGAGGCAGGGAGGGAGAGAAGGATCCAGGGATGGAACATAAGCTTTCCTGTAAGAAGCGAGTCCAAGGCCTAACAAATGCCTGTGACTGACTCGCACGTTGGAAAGATGGTGGAAAATCATCCACCAGTATTATAACAACTCAGCCAGTGTGTCAGATCTCTGCTGTCATCTGTACTGGGTTGTTGTCAAACAAGTGAGAGCCCACAGAAGCACCACTAGACAGGGAATCATTATAGACAGGATAAGTATTCCTGGGTATCCAATACACAGAAATGTAAATATGCAATGTATCAGAATGGCAAGAAGCAACAATACTGAAGGACATTGTATATGTGAACCTCTTTTTGCATTATGACAGATAGCGCACATCTTGTAGCAGCATCTGATACTATAAGATTGGAAATTGTCTTTCAGACTTCGGCTGTTTGCCTTGCAAGTCATGTGAAATGATTCAATATGTCATTACATCAGATGTCTGGCCTTCATTTTCACCATAAATATTCCTTGAAAAGATTGTTTTTTCCTGGCTTAGTGCTTCCCATAAAAGCATGTGCATAGCCTTATGTTCAATTTTCACTGAATATACCTACACGATGAATATCTTCAGAGTGATATGTGCTGCATCGTGCGCTGCCTATTGTACATCCTGCACAATCCCCCTAGCTCTGCATGGGAAGAATGGTTATCAATATACCATGCAACAAAATATGAGTCATGTAAATGTGGACGTTGTTGATGTCTCTGCATCAGCAGTGAAAACTTCATGTGCATTTTTTATACTTGGCCAATAAAGACATTCTTATTCTTATTCTTATTAATAAAAAGAAAACCCACTCCATCTACACATTTTCTAAAAAGCAGACTAAATACCAGGTGGTTCACTAGTACACACTGAACAAGGCTGGCAAGAAGGTCAATATCTGTTTTTATTTAGATTATTTGTAAAAAATCAATTGCTCATGAGGAGAATGGATTTAATGAGTTGTGATAACAAGCGCAATCCATTTTTCCTTGATCCTTCACAAATCGACCAGACAAATGGTAAATGCTCAGTGAAACTGAAAACATTTTATCTCCATATGCGTTTCTGTATCTATATTACATAAATGCAGCAGCTAAGTGCGTAGTAAACAGGGAAATGTCATTACGGATCCTGTGCTAATTGCCACCCATCAAATGCTTGCTGCAATAAGATGATTGAACATAAACAGAAAGCCGAACTGACTGACTGTTGGTCAGGCTGTAAACCTGCCTTTTGACCCATCAACCTCAATCTCAACCCCCCCAGCAGAAATGAGGACATCTAGCCAGTACACGTAATGAGGGGACATGAGGCAGCGATGCATGAAAATACTTAAAATGCCTAATTTATCTGATAGTCAGTCATCTCCTCCTCTGTGCTTCCTGTGGACAACCACCAAGGGGCTCAGTGTCATTTAGAGGTGAGAGCAGCATGAGCCGACCACAGAAAATATTACTTTTATTCAATGGATGTGATATGATTGACAGCCTTGAATTGCTTTCTCTGTGACCTAGGAGGACTGACGCTCAGACTGAAGTTAGCATTTTGTGTGGGTGTGAAACTGTGGCCCTGCAGTCAAGTCTCATACTGATGCAGCTCCTTGTTCGCCTCTGCTTTGTATTTTCAGACTAAAAACAGTATATTCACAGGCACCAAGTGTACGGAACATTGGGAGTACTCACATTTATGATGTAGAATGGCCAGATATGACAGTTTCTAGCATACAGACTGTAAGAATACGGGGTGAATGAGAAATTTTACAAATCATTACATTCTCTTTATAGTGCCCCTGAAGTGCTTGTTAGAATAAATGATTTAAATTCATGTTTGATTCCAACCTTCTTGAGGATAAAACAAGTAGGTGCTTTAATTGCAGTTTATATAAATGACTTGGCGTGTGCAATTAAGTCATCCATTTTGGTGTTAAGTGTACAGGCGGAGACAATTCTAAGTATTCTATTATATGCTGATGATGTTGTCCTATCTCAGGTTGCACCTGACAACTATTTTTATTATCGATCAATTGTATCGCTTTTTCAATTAATTCACTTATCGTTTGTCCATAAATCGCCAGAAAATAGGGTAAAAATGTCCGTCAAGGTGGCGTCTGTCACCAAAATCCAATGATGTGGAGTTTACAGTAATGTAAGACAAAAGATGGCGACGATAAATGACTTAAACGATTAAAGCAGCAGTAGGTAACTTGTATAAAAATAACTTTTTTTCATATTTGCTAAAACTGTCACTATGTCCTGACAGTTGTACATGAGACAGATAAGTAGTGACAAAAACTGTTGGCTCCACCTGCTGCTCCTAAGGCCATTTGCAAGAATCCACCGCACACGAATCAAAACAACCAATCAGAACCAGGAGGAGGGTCTGATGGAGTGTCAAGCACTGCTCTGGTAGACGCTGAGGGCAGCTCCCCTCCCCCACACATGTGCTAACTCGGAGCGGACGCAATGGCGGACAAACAACCACCGAACAAACAAGCAATGAGAAAACTGCCCATTCCTCCTTTGCGAACAACAGCTTACACGACAAAGACAAGCAAACAGACGAAGACCAATGAAGAAAAGCAAGCTAAAAAAAAAGAATTAGACTGAGCGAATCTGCAGGGAGGGGCTTTAGAGGCAAGTTGGAGTGCAGCGTGACGGAGGGGAAGGACCTGGAAGTTGTTCTCTTTCAAATTTTCAAGCTAAGTGCACTCTCTTCTCAATCCTACCTACTGCAACTTTCTTAAGTATCAAAAGAGTTGCCAATTAATTTTCTGTCGATCAACTAAGCGACTAATTGTAGTTCTACATACATGCAATAACTTTAGTTTATAAACGGAAACCAAAATAATAGTTTCTGAAACTCTTTCTTGAAATAGCATGAATCACTTTTATTTTGGGGGTAAGGAGTTAAACTTTACAAAGTTGTACAAGTATTTGGTTGGCAGCATATCGTTTTTGGGTGAGATACAATTGCTCTCTATCTGAGTCTCCAAGAAGGGCACTTTGGGAGTTGTTGGCAAAACCAAGTGAATTTAAGCTATTTGATTTCTCACATACACAAAACTCTTTCAGGTCTGTTTGCCTTGTTCTTGATTTTGGGGTCATCAGAGTTATCCCAAGAGTAAAGACATCCACAACTGAGACATCTGATATTTATTGAGTGTGCATAAATACGCACCGATTTCAGCTGTAACATGAGGTATGGAGTGGAGGCCCTGTGAGGTTTGATGGAAAGTTTGTACTGTCAGGCTGTGGAATAGGTTGCATGATGTGGAAGATAATACTGTCCAAACAAATATTTACATGACAAAAACAACAGAATGGGTCATGGATATTGGACATGTTTGATGGACACTTCTCTATATGGGGAGAAGTGTTTCATGAAGTCAAAAATGATAGGGAATTTTAGATCTGGAGAAAACCAAAGCTGAATTGCTTATTGTGAAATTGAATTACTGCTTTTTCCTGAAAATTACGTGATTTACTTTTTAAAAAAAATCTGTATTAGAAAAAGAGTTGTGTCTGTGCTCATATTATAGCTGGTAGCTACGTCATACTGAAATGGAAGCATTACTTGAAAAGAAGAAAGTGTAATTTGCCTGAATTTGTCAAGAGAGTAATTTTGTTTCTTACTGTCCCTTTTTCCAGAAAATCTGTTTTCTTTCATTTCTTTTGCTGTTATCTTTTATGGAAGAATGATTTGATTGCTGTGGTTCTCAACAACTTAAATGGTAGTTTGAAAGTGTTGGAGCTGCAGCTTATGTGTATGCATTACGTGCATTCGTTTTAGACTCTAATGTGGAATCAGCACGTCTGGAGGCAGTTCTCTCTTCTCTGCAAGAGAAAACGGTGGCATTGGTGGCAGAAAAGCGCTCTAGATGTCCAGACAATCTTCTGTGTTTATTGGGTTCCCTCCATTTCTCTGAGTCGCTGCCTTCTCTCCTCCTCACCATCAGTGTCGTGTTTTTCTCTCTTTCTTCCTCTCTCCGTGTCTCCGCACATACAGACAAAAAACACACACACACACACACACACATACACATACACACACACAGAGAGTCACTCTAAGGAACATGTGCTTGTGGTGCAATGAAAACATCTATCCTCAAGAGAGTATGTCCCAATGGCCTCAGCCAAGTGTGTGTGGGCTGATGAGGTGAAAGTAATCTAAATGGTGTTCTGAGCGGCAGAAGTGGCACACGACAGACACATACACACTCATGGCAAATCATATCATCACACCCCCATTGTGGAATATGGGCCTTTCCAGAGGACGCCATTGCTCCAAAGGGGGTGAAAATATCGAAAATGAGTTGAACCTCCACCGAGATGGGGGGGTCACTGCCTTTCTTTGCAATTTTCTGTCCCTTTCTCTCAGGGGTCAGTAATTGAGCGTCGGAAATTGCCAAAAGTCGAAACAAAGTCACAAAACAGCTTTATTTTCCTGGTTATATATGAACAGGGAAAAAGTCAACTGGGAACAGATGAGAGGGCCAGAAGGTGGTTTTATGTCTTTCAATGTTTGCAGAAAACACAAAACAAGAGTGTGTACGTCTGCATGTTGTGTATGTGTGCAGGCTGGCAGTCATTCAGTGGCAGTAATTTCCCTTGTCATATACGGTTGTGTTAGTAAAGATGCTCTAGCTGGTCCCTGAGCTGGTTTCCAAATGTAGAGCAAAGCATCTCCTGACACACTCCTGCAGCTTGGCGGCTAAATGCAACTTGTTTTCATCTTCAAGGACAAGGTGACCCCTTGCCACTGACACTAAAAAAGGGAAAATTGAGAGCATCTGATCTTCTGGGGATATTAAATAAGACAAATAGGCATCCTCCCATCAGCATAGCAACAAAGAAGAGTGTTTGATGCGGTGTGAGAATATGGGAAAACTTGCAGTTGTGGGCAATGACACTGAAGGACATTTTGGTCAAGGCTGTATGATGGCTACAACTTAGAGCCTTGAGAGAAGCAGCCAAATAAAACACATTCTTAGCTGCACTGTTTTCTAACACGTAGTGAAAAATTAAAGTTTGAAATTAGTTTGTATGAGTCATTAATTGTGCAGTAATTGGAGAGTTTTTAAGGGACTTTATACAAAAAGATACAACGCAAGATTATACATTATTAGAAATGACAATAAACATTTAGATATAGGTCATCTACAGAATAAATCACTTGTCTTCATTATGATCTCAAGATTATCCTCCTCACTCCCAAGTGAAAGCAGTAATGACAAAATGCTGCACTACACCAGTAGAGAAAGACAACACTCTGATCACAGTAGGAAACAATTCATCATCTCAAAATCGAAAGATCAAAGTTTGAAAGTAGATTTATAATGTACTTTGAATCTTGGAAAAAAGATGTATTTTGAGATTCACCATTTTCACTTACCCCTTTTTAGAGGAACAATTTAATTTTCCTTTATCCATCCCTGGGCTTGCTGATATATTCATAGAAAACAATAAGTGTTCTTCCGCATACATACAATTGGAATCTTGGCAATTTCTTTCCTCTGGCTTTGCAGTATCTACAGAAATGTAATCTGTGTGTCTGTATTAAAATTCATGAGGACAGATAAGAAGGGACTTTCATTAGTGTGGGATTCTGAAGCTGGTAGTTCGAAGGAAAGTAAAAGCCAAAATACTTCCAGCAGCACTTTGTAGGATCCCATCAGAGGTCAGAAAAGTAAGGTCAGAAATGTTTAGGCTCCGAGGACAAGTTCACTGGATTACATGTGTCATGAAGGGTAAAAAAGTGAACGCACTATTTACAACATCAGACCTTCCGTGACGTGTTGCACTATACAGAACATTAATCTGGACAGTAGAGGGCGCTAAAAGCACACAGTGCAAAACAAATAACAGCATATGGGAGATTAACATGAGTCACTTTTAAGTAACATAACACAAGTCAATAGTGGGTATTCTCTTTTTTTTCCCAACATAGAAGACACACATCGAAATCTAGAAATACATTTGAGCACACTGGAAACAACGTACTTGACAGCATATTTGAATTTTCACACATGAGCCATGTACAGTATGTAGTATCACACTTTGCTAGCTGACACATTCTCCAAGTTTTGCAACAGTTCATGTAAATAATCAGCCCACACATCCATCTAAAATAACTCCCCATCTACACTGTAGACATTGCAATTGCAATTGGGATAAGAGCTAAGCTAACAGCTTGGCTGCTCCTGGCTAATGTACGGCTGCGGTAAGGTGGAGTGGACGAAATGGACTTAGTGTGGCCAAGCAACGGGACATTAGATAGTGTTTGTGCCCACATCTTTACAGAGACCTGCCTTCATCTCAACGCCCTGGATAAAGCTATTGCTCTCGAAGGGCAGACCGTATTGTGAGCCGACAGAGCGCAAGACTCCGGCAGAACGACGGGAGGCAGACTCTGTGTTTAGCTAGTTAGCTAGCTAATTGCAAAAGGCTGCGTAGAGATGAGTTGGCTCAAAGACGTGGATGGGAAAACTGACGTGGATTTTTTTATGATTGGTTCGCGGATTTAATTGCGGAATTTTCATAATATCTGAGCATAACCACGCCCAATTCAAACCCAATATCAGGAAAGTTACAAAAACTTACATGACAATATTTCAAATTTGGATTGAAACTAATTTTTAATACTTTTAGATGCTTACTGTTATGTACATAAGACCCTAAATTACATAGTTAGAAGGCTATTGCGGATTTGGGTTTCCAGAGACTTTAAAGGGTCCTTTTGGGGAATTTTTCCTCATCCGATTTGAGGGTCTAAGGACAGAGGGTGCTGTATGCTGTGATTACTTGCTGTGATTGTAAAGCTCCTTGGGGTAAATTGTGATTTGTGATATTGGGCTATATAAATAAAAACTGACTTGACTAGAAGCCACTGCAGAGCAAAGTGAAATTATGTCAGATATCAGCTTTAACGACTGATGGTCAGGCATGTCATGGTATTTATTTTTTCAAAGTCTCGTATGAATTGCTACTTTACAGTTTAAGTTTTTAAATAGCATTCCATACAGAACACAACTCAACAGCAGGTGGGTAGGTGGGATAAAGAACTGCTCAGGGCCCCAAAGCTGTGTTAGGCCAGCCCTGTTTTGATATGTAGACATTCTCCTCACAGCTGGCTGAGCACGCATTATGATGGAGAGAACTTGTGATGGAAGTTTTCATACCAGAAATTGCCCCACATGTGAAAAATAAAGCCATTAGAGAAGGGGCAGCAGGCTGCTTGTTGAACAGCTCATTTTGAAGAGCAGTTTTCTACAGAAGTATTTTCACTAACTTTGCTTATATTTCCTTCAACTCTATTAACATCACACACAAACATTCATGGTAGAAACATGATAAATGTTGCCACATGCTCATTCACTAGCAGCTGCAGCTTCACCAATATCTATATTCTTTGGTAACAAACATAAACGGATATATTAACAACCGTTTAGCCAGCTGATGGTGTGTAATAATATCAACTGGCTTGAATGTGTGGGCAGGAAGCCAGTTTGAGTGTCTTTTCTATTAACTGAATAAAGAAGTGAGGTGCTTCCTTTTACTCTGACTTCAAAGATATTGCATTGCTAAACGACAGAAATGTTAGGAGGGATGCCGGCCTATGTTTGACACTTCTCCTTACTCCCATGAAAAACTAATAAGGTGCAGGTGCCCACACTCTTTGTCAACAGTCTGGCACTGACACACCTACTGCTAATTAATAGCGAGGACAGAAGTGGAGTGCCGTGGTCCTCTCTGTTTTAAGCGTATGTCATGCTGTCACCAGAAATTTGTTTTGTGGCGGGGACTAGACTGTGACGGCAGGCTTCCTGACAAGGCTTCAGGCGCTTGGTTTCTAAGCACCAGCTGGTCACTTATTAGCTCTGGCATGCATTGGAAGTGCTATTGATGCACAGCTAATGGAGAAAAACAGATTCAACTCCTGAGCCTATTTTCTCAGTCCATAGTCAGAGCTGGCAGAGAGCTACAACTACAGGTCCTATCAGTTAAGCCTTGAAATTTATGTAGAAGACATTACAAATTCAGAGTATCTAATTAGAGTAAAAATGTAATCATCTGATTAACAAACTTCCAAAGAGCATCTCATTATACGTTACCAGGTTTAAGGGGTAAACGTGGCCTTTCTCATGAAATTCATGCAGATGTAAGCCATAAGCAGACAGTGGAGGCGATGTCTGAAACAGCAATATCCTTGGAAAATTTAAAACTTCACATCCAGAAAATAGCCAGTCAAGGTTCAAATTATACCCATGTGAATAAGACTAAATATACACAATTATTTAGGTGTGATGATAAAATATATCATACAAGTGACTGCTGGTTAGGAGCCTTGGCTGCAATTTACCGGTCAATTATTGTTGAACCCCCTCACGTGTGGTCACAAGCTTGTGGCAGTGACTGAAAGAATGATTTCACAGACAAGCGGCCAAGATGATACCGCTCCGCAGGGTGGCTGGTCTCGCTCTACGTGATAGAGCGAGTGAGCACAGCGATCTGAGGGAACCTTGATATCAAGCTGCTGCTCTTTTATATTGAGAGGAAGCCAGCTGAATTCGCGTAAACACGAAGCATGCCCCCTGGCTGCCTCCCTCTGGAGGTGTTGCAGGGAAGACCATTTGGAAGGAGAACCGAGGGAGGAAGCAACTCCATGATGGAGTGGGAGTGTATGGGAATCTCTCAGGAGGACCTGGAAGAAGCTGCTTCTAGGGAAATAAAATATATTTGGTCTGCTCTGCTTGTACTTGTGAAACTGCACCCATGACCACATTAAGCCACTCAAAAATGGATGGATGTTTCCACTTGTTAGCAGTGAGGCGCAGACATTTCAGTATAAATACTGTATGCATCCAGTCATACTTACACAAGCATAGAATTCAGCTGAAGCACAATCCAATGTTAATGGTCGACACTATGTGAAGGTTACTCAATAAATAACTGAATTCATTAATAAGAAAAATGTATTTCTCTTTTTTACTGCAGCACACGCAAAAAAAATGGTTTTCCCTTACTGTATCCACAGCCAGTAATAACAACCATAGCTTGTTAGCCATATTGTTGCATGCTAGATGATGCAGTGTTTGCTCTCCTCCTCAGCTGTCCACCGATTGTACACATCAAAGTTTACAGGTACTACTACATATATAAAAAAAAGCTGTATAAAGCCTTTTGTGGCTCCAGAGGGAGCTGCGCGAAATCGGATAAACTGCCTCTAATGATGTCACTTGAGGCAGTGTTGTTTGGGTCTGAAGACTACGGGATTGAAAATGTAAAAAAAACTCTGTTAGTGCAGAGTTAGAAAGGAGTGACCTTAACAGATCTCTGTAGCCTGCTGCTCAGCTCTGCTTGATGCTAGAAGTTTGAGGCTACGTTAGCCGCTGCTAGCATAACACACTTGAATATCTGGTTTTGACAAGGAAGAATTTGTGGGGAAAAAGTAAAGTCAACAAAGTTATATGAGTGCAATGCTAAATTGAGGCTGTGCCCTCAAATCAAGACAGACATAATCTGACATAATCAAATGATGTAATCTGTGATGTTACCTCTCTGTTACATGGACTGAAATAGTCTGAAATAAAGTGTGCTGATGAATTTGTACTGTTACACCAAACATTTGGGCTGTGATAGCGCTCCTTAAGGACATTATAGAAGTAAAGTAGCTGGTATAAATCAAGCAGCTTGGACAGTAGCCTAAAACTAAGCAAACGCATTTATCAAGTGACTGCTGTTAATTGTGCTGACAGTGAAATTTCCCCACATCCTGTAGACTGCCAATTTTATGCAGGATATGACCCTCCACTGACACATTTCGATTTTGATAATTTAGCTTCTCCTACGATCTAGCTTGATTTATCAGTGAATGGGGCTGTGCTTCGAGGGCTGTTGACGGACATTTTGGCTTTTGTCAGTCAAATCAGTGACCTCTCTTTTCACAAGGCCAGTCCACCACCTCATATTCCAGGTGTGCTTAATGAGCTAGCCTCCACACTTCACCTCTGTAAAGTTGACCTCTACCTCTCTATCTTCCTCCGTAGCGCACACATTAACAAAGATCTGTGCCCTCGAAGCACGCCCCACTGAGATGAAGTACGAGCATGACAATAGAGCGGAGGTCTCAGGTGTGTCTCGTGCTCTGGTGTCGGTGAAAAATGCCACAGAGATGAATGGCAGGGAAGAAAGCCAGGAATGTGTGTGAGGGAGAATATGTGTGAGGTCGTCAGTGAGTTTATGAGCGTAAGGAAGAAAGACAGCGGAGGTGACAAAGAAATACAGAAGAAAATCATTCTTGAAAATCAAAAAAGGCAGATTCACATACAGTATGAGGACTGAGATCTCGGCAGGTGGTCCACAAAGCCAAAGCCAAAGTGAAGACAGCTCTCAGTTATTCTCCAATAGCGTTGCCCTCCTTTCTCTCTCTGTATGTCCCCACCAGCTGTTCTTTCTTTGCTGTTTTCATCCATTTGGCAACTGAATTTCTATACAAACCTTTGATCTCCCTTTTTTATCAGAAAGACCTTAGACTGTTATTGTTCTTTTATGTCAGCTGTTGTTGGGACATAAAAAAAATCAGCACTAGAGCAATCATTGCCAAGTCCAGGACGCTATTAATTGAACAAATGCTGTGCCGATGCTGTTTTTTTCCATAATTTCTTTCCATCTATCATTTCTTTCTTTCCATTATCAATTATTCCTTTTTTCCTCCAACACTTTTTGTCTCTCCTTCTCTTCTGTCTTGTCCCTTTCATGCCTAAAAGTTCAAGTCTACGCATTTCTCCGTCTTCCTCAATGGCTCTCTTGCCTTTTCTCCCATCCCTCCCTTTCACCTCCCCCACCTGTGTGATAACAGCAGTCTGCCAGTTGAACAGCTGTGCTCATCTGCCAGGCCGAAAACAAGGTAATAGTTCTGGCACCTTTGAGGTGCAGGGAAAGAAAGGGAGGTCTCGTTCAACCTTCTTGTTTTGTCATTTCTGTGTTTGTTCATGCTCCCTTATTATACAGGAGACTGTTAGATAAAATAAAAATACACACCAGGTAGTCATACATAGGCACGATATATAAATGTAAGATAAAGAGACAAACATTGTCAGTTTAAACTGCTCTCCTGAGTGAGTTTCCTCTATCTTTGTTTAAAATCCATCCAGTCTGTTCTCTGTGCATCCATCACAGTCTGGTTTGGATCGGCCACCAAACAGGACAAAGACAGACAAAAACGTGCTGCAGAAAAAAATCATTGCTGTTGTGAGCATTTATAGGCTTCTTGTACACTGGTGTGTCTGCGTCGCTCGGCAATTACACCGCCAAAACGCTAGATGGCAGTGGGGTTATTATGCCACTTTGTTGAGTTTCTTTCGGTTCTTCGTGTACTTCAACAACAACAATGGACTGAAACTGAGCGGATCATGTTGGAGTTGTAGCTAATAAATGTTGAACAACATGAATGTACACTGGGGGATACAGTTTGTGCATGAATAAGTGCAGCAGCTCTTCAAGACCAACAGAAGTTTCCCGTTTCTTCTAGCTGCACGCCAGGGTATGCAAATGCGTCAACACGTCATCACGCTGCTATATCGTTGATATCATGATATGACACTTTTTTTCATGAACAAATTTATACCGGTATTATCAATATGATATGGCAGAGCCCTAATGCAGTCATGCCACCGGGAATAAACCAGAGCAAGTATCCCTTAGCAACTACCTAGTAGCATCCTAGCAACCACAGTGCCTTGTCAACCACCTTAACAATGTCCTTCCAATCATTTGGCTACAACCCAGGAAAACACCTGGGTAAGTGCACTTAAAATTTTCTGGTATGAAATCCTGAACATCCAACTAACGATTATTTTCTCGATTAATTGATTAATTATTTGATCGTGTGGTCTATAAAATGTCAGAAAATAGAGGAAAAATGTCCATCACAATTTCTCAGAGCCCAAGGTACATCTTCAAATGTCTTGATTTGTATGACCAACAGTTCAAAACCTAAAGATATTCAATTTAATATCACAGAGGCCAGCAAATACTCATATTTAAGAAGAGGGAACCAGTGAATTTTTGGTGTTTTTGCTCAAGAAATTACTTAAACGGTTAATCGATTTTCAAAATAGTGGGCAATTAATCGGCTAATCGATTAATCTAACTCAATCAATTCAGCTCTAAAAAATACAATCAAATTTCTCCAAGCAACTTTTATACTGTCATGCTTTTTAGCCAAACAAAGGCAACGTGTACAAAAGCCCATATTAAATATGTTAAAATGGGCCATTATTCAGTGTACAGACAATAGTATCATCTTAGTTATTGCAATTTTACAGCACATATCACAATATCTATGGGCTATAGCCATAATCTAATGAGGATTAGCTCTTTTCTGTGTTTAGCTTGCCACACAACACTCAGCTATGTTACAATTCATCTATCTTGAACAACACACAATCACAAGGCCACAAAACAAATGGATTATGTGGTAGGCGTGGTTTAGTTAATTCAGGTTCAGTAATTCTCTGCACCCCTTTTGGAAGAGAAAAGCTTTCAATGTAATTGTCACAAAAACATCTATCCATGAATTTTGGACTCAAGATGATGTAATTTTCCTTTTGGGTGAACTGTTCCTTTAACTGGGCTAGAACAAT
>NTHP01000807.1:77038-90662 GCA_003416845.1 Oplegnathus fasciatus | reverse complement strand
AACCTGTGCTGTATTTATCCGAGAGTAGCAACAATCTTAGAGCAGGTCAAACTTGAAGGGTAAGTTGACTATTTTCAGACATCTTTCTATTTTCTTTTCTTTTTCCTTTAGTTTTTAGACCTAAGAAACTAATTTCGCACTAATTGAGAGCATAGACATGAACTTGCCAATGTGAAAGCAACACAGAAACATATGAATGTGTCGGTTCATATGAATTAAATCCTTACTGGTTAAAGAAAAGGCAATTTTATTTCATGAAAAATCCTCTTTTTTCTGTTTTTTTCTTTTTCACCATCCTGTGTGACGTACCATCCTCACTGTCAGCCAGCTCCTGTGGTGGGAGGCAGATGCTGGGCGGTCTGGAGTGGCCCTGCATGGTGCCGGCTGTCCGGGCCTCTTGGTGGTGGAGGTGATGGTTGGCAGCCAGCCTCCGCGCCTCAGCCAGACCGCCGGCCGCTCCGGGGCTCTGCAGGAGTTTGCTCCTCTGCAGGGCCACACTGTAGTCTGGAGGTCTGAGGTGAGGAGGCCTGGGGAGGAGACCTCCTGGCCCACCTACTACTCCGTCTGTGAGGCCGAGATCCCCCAGAGCCAGACCCTGGTAGCCTGGAGGGGTGGGAGGGGGAGCACGGAAACGCTCATCCTTGGCGGGGGAGGTGACACAGTACACTGGATGGAGGCGTAGATCAAAAGAAAGGAGGGATGGTGCAAAGAAGGAGGGGAGTGAGGGATGAGGAGTGATTGGGGGGTGAAGGAAAAGAAAAAGGAGGTGCGTGGGGAGTTGTGTGAGGAGGGGAGAAACAAAAGAAAATAATGGAAAAATTAAATCAATGTGATGTTTCACGACCACAATACACAACTATACATGCACCAAAACGTGTTGGAAATTAAAAGAAAAATATACAACCAATGAGATGGATGGCTGCAGCGGATACAGACAGAACTAGAGCTGCAACTAATGGTTACTTTCATTACTGAATAATTTTTACCAGATAAATCGATTAATCGTTTGGTTGCTTAAAAAAACAGAAAATAGTGAGAAGTGCCCATCATAATCATCACTTCAGATTACTTGTTTTGTCTGACCAAAAGTCCAAAAGCTCTCATATTTGAGAAGCTGGAAGCAGAGGATGATCGACTTAAACGATTGATCGATTATCACATTTTTTAATAGACTCATCAACTAATTGTTTTGGCAGTGGACATAACACTGTCTTAACTCCTCCTCTACTACTCCACAAATCTTGAGTCAAAAACTGTCTAAAATTCACAAAAATGTTTTGTTATCCTCATAAAACTAGCAAACTGCACAGTCTTATAGTTTACTATGAAACTACAGCGACAAATTTACACTCTGATGAGGATGCTCCATAACTCCTGTCAGATGGAGAGCCAGCAGCGACAAGAATGAGATCTGTTTGGCACAAGATCTAAGAAATGCTGAAGTGCCGCATTTGCCAGCTGTTCACTAGACGGTAACAGCAAGTCAAGCAACAGAAAGCTGCAGTAATTCACCTAAAACGACATCAGACTTATACACAGTAATTTACTGTGTAATGGGGAAGACTATTTTCTACTTTAACTATCCAGACAACCACACACCCCTCAACAGACGCTCACACACGTAGCGTCAGAGTTGACCACTGTCACACTGTGTCGCAACCTGACCCCTCACCTATCAGGCCCTTCTCTGTGCTTGACGTCACCGTTTTGTAGACAGGGTCTGTGCTTTGCCCTCCTTCCTCGTTGGTTGGTGAGGAGGGGTGCTCCGAGGTGTTTCGCCGCTTTATCGTCCCATAATTGCCCTCGTAGGTGTCCGACAGCGAGCTGGACGATGCCCAGCTCTGCCGTGACTGATTGGACAGGTCTGAGCTCGAGTTTCTGGAGTGTTGCTTGGTGGCATCCTCGTTCGCCCACGCGTGACTGGCGGCCTCGACCTCTGCTATCGGCCCGGCCAGCTGCGTGTGCTTGAAGCCGCCCAGGTGCGTGTGCTGCAGGGAAAGCGGATGCCCGTGGATGCCGTGGTCCCAGGGCCGGCAGGAGGAGGCGGGGAGGCTCTGGAAGGAGTCGTGGGAGTTGGAGGAGCAGGACGTCCAGCTGCCGCGGCCGCTGTCGACCACAGAGTCCAGAGAGGTGTGATCCGGGGTCAGCTCCTCCGTCGAGGTGGAGGAGGTGAAGGTGCAGGCTCGCGTTGCGTATCCTCGAGCCAACGACAAGGAACTACTGTAGATAAAAGAGACATAATTTGCATATTTACATTGATGCTTTCAATGTTAATTAATGTGCACTGTACCCTATGAATAAACAAATAAACAATGAGTGCTTTTACATCTTGATTTTGATCAGGTTTTTGGTTGGGTGTTTGTCCATGTAAACATCATATCCGGGTTTCAGAAACATGGATGAACCCTTATTCCAGTTTTGAGAAACCTGAATATGCAAGCCGGAAAGAAATTGGGATACTGTGGCAAGTTTACACCTTATCCATTCATCTGATCACTGGTCTGTCATGTGTGGAGGTCTGTCCTCAACCCAAGCTACCTTGAGGTACATTTAGTATGAGTGTACACGAGGCAAAGATGTGCCAAGCCTAAAACTATAAAATAAAGACAGGGATAGTGAAAACTTGAGGGTTGGCAAGCTGTTGGCTGGGGGACATGTGGGTCAGAGAGTCAAAACACCGACAAATGAAGACAAATGACAATAGAATAAAGTTCACTGTTACACAGATGATCCGTGTTGCCTCTACACAATCTTCAACTTGAAACCAAAATGTCGCTGGAGAACTTATTGTGCAGATTTTTCAAATGTTATTGGTTGATTTACCTGTAAAATATGGTTACTGTGAATGTTGCAGCCATTAATGTTTATGCCTCATCTGTACACTTGCTCTTTACAAAATCATGAAACAAAACTTTGACAGCGTTCCCTGCATGATAGATCACTATGTCTGGCTTTTAAAATAAACTTTAAAAAAACTTTTTCTGCTCAGCTGCTTTTCATAAACCAGCGGTTTGATTCACTGGCACAGTTTTACTAGACAAACAAGCCACTCAATGAAACCGAGCCATATTTCATAAAACAGGCCGGTGTTATACGGCAGGGCTGCCGAGGTAATATAATATCAGAGAAGCAGACAGATTATTGCATCCGGCGATATTTTATAGTCTCCACTTTGTGAGACAGAATGGCCTGATCATGGATGAACAATAAACAAACAGCAGACAATAAAAAAGGTGTGTTGTTTACTCGGCCAGATTAAAAAGCCGCCTGCGTGAAAACCGATACGTTGTTAAGGGAGAAAAGGAGGAGAGAGGAGGGCAGTAAATGTGGGATGCTAATAAAAACCTGCCGTGTTTTACAACTTCCTGTTCTCTGAGTTTTAATGAGGAAAGGACACAATTGGAATCCAGCTGGGGGAGGAAATGGAAGAGCGGCTTGAGGTAGCAGACGTGTGGGGGCCTTTTTGCTCATGTTGGCCATTGAGAAGGTTTCTGATGATTAAGTGTTTGTGTGTGAGTAGGTATGATATATGATATAAGCTAACATGAACAAAGTATAAGGTGTTTGTACAAGTTTAGAAGATTTCATTTGTACACTACAAAATAAAAAAATCTCCATCTTGATAAGTCGTGTAGCTCTTGAGAAAATCGTACGTCCTCAAGCTAGTTTACCCATTCGGACAAGATTCATCTCTCTAAGGGAGGTGGGGTGCTTTCATTATTTGTGCTGAGCTGGTCAGCGATTTTTCACCCCCACTCCAGTCATAATTACAGCCCCAATTACCTACTGTTTTTCAGTGAACTCACAGGTCCTCTTGTAATTTAAGTTCAGTCCAGAGAGACGCTTTGCATCTTGCACTGACTTTCATCTGCTCAGCGCACAGTGTGACAACTGAACAAGTACAAAAGTATTTTGCTAACCTGATCACTTGTTAACATAGAGTGGAGGAAAAATTAAACATTAACTTAACTAGAGCAAGACTCTGCAAGCTCATCAAATGGGATATTGTAATGTCATGTTGTAGGTGATTCTTCTTTGTTGGTCTACCTCTGTGTAGCCAAACTGATTTTACGTCCCATCATACCAGTCCCTATCGTACTGTAAAAGCATAGCCTAATCAACATTCAGTACTAAAATGCGTTCTCGTTATCTCGATTGTGCCCACATTGTGATCAGATCTTACTATGCAAATTATTTAGGCAAGATCTGGTGGCTACTAAAGATAAAGAGGCGGAGTAAAGTGACCTTTCAACTTTTTTTTCTTGAAAATGTGGTCATGCTGTACAGATTGCATTTATCTGGAGATCCGATCACAGTGCCAGCCTGACTGGCTGTTTATTAATCTGTTTACTGTAAATCTCTGTATACATGCAGCAGATCTGTAAACAGATTTCTGCCCTAATTAGCCCTAATAACCTTATTTTGGAAGCATGGCTCAGTTATTTTAACTGTTGGACTGACGCAAACGGCTGCTTCCTGATTTTTGTGTCGAGAGCTGACGGCGCAGCGAGGCTCTGTAGTGAGAGCGCAGCTTTTCCTCAAAGAGTGAACGTGTCTGAATTTTACAATCGTGGAAACCAAATTTTTTAGACTTATAGGCAAAAGCTGACTGTGATTCTGTTACATGAGTGCATATAAATGCGCTGATTGTATTATCTATATTATGGCATTGCAAAAAAGCGTATACTAAAAAAAACTCCAAGACAAGCACTTAAGAAACTTTACTTAATGTTTGATGCTCTCTTTTCAACCTAAATTAATTAACTTTACTCGACAGATTAGATAAGCTGAATTGAGCTGAAGTTAATTACCTTGTGCTGGGCTGGCTGTAATCAGCAATTAAGTGTGCATGTGTTGCTGCTGTGCTCTCAACAACCGCAACAGGAGTTGTCGTAGTAGTTGTAGTAGTACTAGTAGCAGTAGTAGTACAGGTCCTGTTGCTGCTGCTACTACACCGGTCGTCGGGCCCGGGAGCCGGCACAGAGTCAACTGAACAGATACTGGAGCGGGAGGAGATCTCGCTGTGACTCGAGTCCGACAGGTTGTCTGCTTTACCGGCTGGTAGGAGGGTGTAACCTGGACAGAGGAGAAGAGAAAGAAACACTGAGGACATTTACATTTGAAGTAAAATACGAGTATAATAATGAAGAAAAAGCAAAAGTAAAGAAAGAGAAATGACCGGCAGTGTTTGAATATAGAGCCTTTTCACCTAAAGCACCTTCTAGTACCATGAATATAGATCATTTTACTCTAGGTTACCATGGTGATTATTTTAACGATACTCTAGTAGTGTTAGTGTGTAGCTCAACCCTATTGGTCATCTTTCTATCATGTTTTTAGGGAATGTTGGACAATTGTTGCACTTAAAATGACAAAAACTAAAAGAAAGCCATACTGATTGGAGAATATGGGGAGACAATCTGAGGGTTCGGTGCGCTTTCCAGTAAGAATCCATAACACTCATCATTGTCTCTTTGTCATGTACTTTCCCTCAACGCTTACACAGTACAGCAGGTGGTTTCAGAAACTATGAGGCTGTGAAGTTAAACGTGTACAGAGACTCTGAATTGTGTAGAAATTACTGTGAAGGACACTGTTGGGGTCACATTTTAAACTTTATATTACAAGCACCTGCTGGACCAAATCAACTTTGACTGAAGGGAAACTAAATGAACATGGCAATAAAATACTGCACACCACAGACGAAAGGCACATACCAAAACCTACACTCGACCAAAAAAAAAGGAATGATAAATTCATATATTTTGCGAAAATACATTTTTAAAATTGGATCTCAGAAGAAGAATGTTTCACAGTGAGAAAATGTCCTTCGCTTTGGGATTAAATAGTTAAGCTGAATACGCTTTCTGCTTTGACAGAGACATATTCTGACATAGTCTTACAAAAATTCACTGCATTATTCTCACGACCAAAGAAATGTTGAGAGAACTCAGAGAACAAACTGAAATGATTTTCCATTTGTTGTTACTGCAGCAAACAAGATCTATTCTTTCATATCTGCTTTGAATGTTTGTTGTGAAAACTCTTTCTCACATCACCTTTCCATGACTCATGGTGGGAGAAAAGAGTCTCATCTCTTAAAGTAACACTTGCTTTTGTGCTTTCACCACTTTAACAGGCTATCCTCTGTGATGGATTCTCAATAAATTTCATCAACCTCTGACAAAAAGTCTCTCTGAAATACCACTAGCTTCATTTTTTCTTCCATTTTATCTCCAATTCACTGTTTTTACTCGGCACATAACTCAATCAGTTATCTCTGTCAGACAGTCTTTCTTCTGGTGCGTCTGTCCCTGCAGAGCCAAAGGAAGGGGTTGGGGCTGCCTGACCTCCTGGCTCTCTGCTCTGCCTGTCCTGGTCTCTTATCCTGAGGTGAGGAGGGCACAACCTCTCCGGTTCCCTCCCCACCGTTCAGATGTGGCCTGACTGCCATCGGCCTCTCCCTGGACTGACTCCTTTCCCTCAGTATCCTGAATGGTGACATCAGCCTCGTCCTGATGGGGGACTCTGGGGGTTTGGGTCTCATTAACTGGGGCTGGGAGAGAGGTGACAGAGTCATGGGTCCCAACCCTGGCAGACTGGGAGGAGACCCATGCGTAAGCATCCATCTCTGTGTAGGGCTTCCTGCTCTTACGCTCTGTAACATTAGCCCTGAATCTGCCTGTGCACTCTGGTTGTTCTGCTGCCTGGATCTCCCTCTCCTTTGCTCTGAAGGAAACAAGCCTCTCTGAACTGCCTCTGCCTCCTCCTGTGTCATCTCCTCTTTCTCCTTTTCCACTTCACTTCTTTTCTCCTCCTCTTCTGTCTGATTCTCTCTCTCCCTGCTACTCTCTCGGCTGTGCTGCCTGGTCATCAGAAGGATCCTCTTGTGGAGGAGGGCCCCACCTATGCCATAGCTGCGCAGACTGACAGTGCCGGCCTTCGTGCTGGCGTCGCTGGTCAGTGACGACGAAGATCCTGACAAGTTCATATGGCTGGAGTTCTGGGACTTGGCCACACCTCCCACTGAAAAGGGGGAAGGAAAACCGAAGTGAGAGATGAAAATGAGGGCTTTTTATTCAGGTTGAAACAAGAGGATGGCTGGAGATTTAAGTCACAGGGTGCCTATAGATCCTTCAGAACAAAGTATCTCTATTTATAGCAAAAAAACATGTAAAAGGCATCACAGATGAAATAGATATTGTGTGCATAAACTGACTTCTAGACTTTACATGTATGAGGATTCACCCCAGAAATGGTTTCTGAGGAACTTGGTAACATTATCATTGGTGTTTCAGAGCTCTGCTTGGAAGCGACACTCAGGGCCAACTCTTCACCTCGGGTAACCTTCCTCGGATAAAAACATGCAGGGTGAAAAGCACAGTTTTGGTAGCACACCTTTGCGAGGGGAGCCCTGCGGCGACACTGTTGGGCTGGAGTGAAGAGAGGAGATGGTGGAGACGGTGTCATCAGAGGGTCTCTTGGTGCTCCACTCCTCTGACGAGTTCACTGGAGGTTTCTTCACCACCTGGGGAGAGTTGGAATCTGGAGAAGAAAAAAGAACAACGTTATAGAAAAGTAAATTATCCTGGGGTTAAACACCTGTAATTACACAGAGCTGGGAAATGGGTAAGTTTTCTTTCACTGTATATACTACATACAGTATATATATATATATATATATATATATATGTATATTTGTGTGACTATTTCCATTAGAAACTAATATAGATCATTAGTTAATCACCACTGTTACCTAACCCTTAATCAATGACAATCAATGAAAATGTACTATACAAGTAGAAGGACAGAGAAGATGGGATGATTAAAATTAAATTCTAAAGACAAGAAAGTAGTAGAGATAAAGACGTAAAGCACAACTCTACATAAATTAGTATAATGATTTTATACAGTATAGTGTAGGTGTACTGACTAGGTGTGCCTATGTCCTTGGCAGTGCTCTTCTTTCGTAGAGGGTTCAGTGGGACCTGGACCTGAAGGACTTGTGACACCCTGTTTTGAGTTTTCCCCGAGGGCAGAGCTGACCGCAGAGACACTGGAGACATGTCCGACTTGGTGGATCGTCTCTCACTCAGGTTCTTTGACACTGTAACCACAGGAAGAAGATGAAAAATGAACAAACAAAACAAAATTACTTGACCTTTCAAGACCTACTTAAATAATTTCTTACATTATACTGTATCATGTTTTTTCATACAGTAGATCTGTCTCGCAGTGATCAAATGCAAGATTATCACATTCAAAACTGATAAAAGTATCACTTTAGCATACTGCCATTAATTGTCGCAGTAATAACATGAGGAAGGATTTGATTAATATTATGGACAAATACTGTTCTCTCACAGCTGTGATGAACCAATAATGCAGTGATAACAATTCAGATGAACAAAAAAAAAGGAATTTCATACTGCATGCATACTGCAGTATCTATCAATTGATTAATTCCTGTTATTTTCTGCAGGACATTTGTAAATACACTAGGTGGCAGTGCAAGCCAATATGTAGCCTGTGTACAATACACATCTTCTCAAATAAATGTTATTTACGCTCCAATTTTTTCAGCATTACATTTCCTAATAACCTAAATATATTTTTAGTTGCACCAAAATACATAAAAGTACATACACACACAGAAAATATATAAACAATTAAGGTACTGATGAAAGTAGTCTCAGTTTCTCTCACTCACAGGTGCTGTAGGATGGCTCACACTGCAGGGACATGATTTGGTGTTTCTCCTCGTCTGTCTCCACCGTCAGGTTGGACAGGTACTGCTTCACCTTTCTGGCCATCTGAGCGTCTTCGTACAGCTTCTTAGCGTTGAGAAGCGAGCTGCGACGCACTCGCTTCTTATGGGCGCCGCCCTGTACATCCAGCATGTTGGAGTTGGTGCTGCCCTGACTCAAAGACCTAATGAGGGGAAGAGAGAGGGAGGAAGGAAAGGGAGGAGGATAATGAGGAAGGAAAGAAGAAGAGGAGATGAGAGGAAGAAAATGAGGAAGGAGAAGAAAGACGTGGGATGTGGGAGATGGAAGGATTTGAAGAGGTGAGAGAAATGGAAAAAGTGTTGATGGATGAGCAGAAGATGAACGATTGGGAAAGATGAGGAAGATCAATGAAGAAGACAAGACAGGAACAGAAGAAATGCCATGAAAGTATAAAGGCAGATTGAAGGAGGGAAGGAAAGAATGGTAAACAACAATCAGTGCAATCACAAATAAAATAGGCACAACTACTTTCTTATCAAATACCTCTTCTAATATAAAATCTGTAAATCTGTCTTTGTGTTGGAGCATAGCATTTTAAAACAGGACCATGCAACTGGGAGGGAGGCAGCTGTTGCTGGTGTGCCATGCTATCACAGTACAGAACAGCAGAACATTCTGTCAGATGGAGGCAAAAAGGGTTAGGAAACAAAAGATGCACAAGATTCGATATGGGGAATATTACACCAGGATGCAGATATGAACACCAAACCTGAGTCAAATAGTATCTGTAAATATTTCTCATGGTTTGTTTTACTCTGCCTTTATTTGGAAGATGGGTGTGGTTTGCTGTACGTTTTTTTTTAGCTGAGGTTCATTCTTGACCTTTTAAACAGCAGCTGACGACACAATCTCAACTAAAGGTTACTAAAGGGAGCTTTCAATCATATCACACGATCTTCATCGGCAGATTTGGTTTGTCAGTTGCTATGGAATTGTAGATGTTTAAATTTTCTTTTTTTTCTGAGCACTTCAAGGACTTCTTGTGCATGTTGGCTTAAAAGCTGAGGTTCAAGGTCAAGAATGAACCTCAACTTTTAAACCAAAATGGACGAGAAATGCTCAGAAAGTATGGAAATTTTAACATCTACAATTCCAGGATGAATGGACAAACTCCATCTGCTGGTGGAGATAATGTGATATGATCAAAAGCTCTTGAACATGTACTAAATGGACCTTGAGGTGAGATTGCTTTAATTTGTATATTTTAATTTCATTATCTAATATTTATGATACTATGTGCAGTCACACGCAGCCTCTCTGGGACTTGATTGTTTTGTCTGTTAAGTTGTGTTGTGTTTTGTTCTCTTTCTGTTCTCCTCAGCCAAAGGAAAGAACGACATTTCATTCAACTGTAGAATTGTATATGGATGAATGACAATAAATCTGAACTTGAACTTACAGTAAATGCCAGAAATCAGAAATTTTAGGACATCTTCTTTACTACCTACCTATCACTATGTGAATGTGTCTAGAGTCTGTTGGTAAAAACAAACACTAAGTATTATTTTAAGCTACTATATGACTCAAACATACAATCTCATGGACAGGGCAAACAATTAATGGGTCAATGACGGACTTCAGTATGGTTCAGGTGAATGGGCACTGCAAATGGAAGGGTTAATCACACACAAGCACAGGCAGACACACATGTACACTCAGATAAAGTAAGGGGGGGACATGCAGAGCTTATGGTGGTGGGGATGCAGGGTGGACTGAATTTCTGCTGGTCCAGACAGAAACAGGATGAAACCGGTACCAGGACAAACTTACCCTAAACTCTTCCACCTCTTCTTCCTGCAAGCAAGAGGCGTGAAGATTGAAGCGTGACTTAAAGACAAGTTCAGGGGTCGGGGTGGACAAGACTATGTAGAGGTCATGCCACAACAAACAAACAGGAAATGATTGGAGATGGGAGGACACCAGACATATGACATCTCCCCATATCAACCTGAAAGAGCGTGTGTCATGGCCTTGTGCATCACACACTCATGAAAACAGGTCGTTGTGGCACCTTTTTGGGGTTTTTTTGTATGTATGTGTGATGATGTTGAGACAAGTCTAAAATAAAAGTCTTGTGAAAAATATCTTCTCTGACATCTTGAGCTTGTAGTATGAAGGAGTGTCTGCAGGGGGCAGTCATGCACTGCAGCAGTGACAGACTGTGATAAACGCACAAACTGAGTGATACGAACTACACACTGCGGTTGGCATCAATTCTACCTTACTTCCAGTCGATCCATGCCTTGTGTCCTCTCGCCGTTACATTCCAGCAGAGGAATGCAATCGAACCAACAAAAGCCATGAACCGGACAGGAAGTGAACGGGAATTGATTGAACCAGACCTTGAGTGTGTGCCTGATCGTGCTGGTGAAGGATCCAGGTTGAGGTGGTGGAGGTGTGGTGTAGTGGTTCCCTTTTTTCTCACATTTGTAGTCTTCTGTGTTAAAGGTGTCTTTTCTAAAACCTGTGATCTACCCTGCTATACTGGACTCTCTGCATTCATGCCTCTTTCTGAGAAGTGACAGTTTTTCTGCAGTCTGGCTGAAGGAAAACAGGAAGAGTCAGTTTCAAAGATACACATTTCAAAGGGAGTTAATGATTGAGTATCACTTACTAAACCACTTCGAATTGACTAATTTGTTGACAGCAAATTAAATGCAGACTGTCCCACTATGCAAATTAACTGTTGATTGGGTCCTGTGATGGTTTCTGATCCACAAAATTCACCTCTGGCTCCCTTTCTCAATACATTTTCTTAAAAAAAAAAGCTCAAAAATTTAAATTTTCATGACATTAGTCTCTCAAGTTCTCAGCTTTCCTGGCTTTATTAGAGAGAATTTTTGGATGTGACACTTGCTAATTAACGCCTCACATAGGGGTTTTAATTTCATCACAGCTGATTTAAAACAGCTTTAAGCAGCCTGTATCTGTGAAACTGGCCCCAACAGCATCACGTTAAAGCAAAATTGGTATATCTTGAGAATAAAAGGTTTTGAGGACTAAACAAACAACCAACCTCTGTCTGAACATGAGGGCAGGGTCCATGTTGGCCGATGTCAACCGCACCACGTGTCTGATCTCCTTGGCGATCATCCTCAGCTTCTCAAAGTTCACAAGGCCGTCTACGCTGGAGTCATTGCCTGAGAGGACAAACACAAGTACAAAACGCGCACACACAAGAACATGCACCAACAGTGAGTGTGGAGTCAGCTGTCAACTTTGTAAAAGAGATAAATGATTCATATTTTGGGACATTTGCAAGATGCAATTTGCAACAATATTTCTAAGTCGAATCTTCAAAGTAAAAATCTCCTTGTTCTGGTCTCCTTCTTGTCATTCCTCTAGGAGATCAAAGTGGTGTCTGTCTTTCATATCGAGTCATGCTAGGTCATTTGAGAATTTTTAGCAACTTGCATAATTAGACACTTTCTTTTCAATTCATAACATGGCCGCACATTTGAGAGAAGACCTTTAAGGAGAAGTCAGTTCGGGTAGTTTTGACCTGACTCAGTGTGATATCTTAAAAAGGCAAGATGGGGAAGCCTTTAGCAGAAGTAAGCCTCCTGAGTGAGACTGAAATTGACCTTCCGCACAACACAGAGGAAGTGGTAGACATTAAACTGTGCAGAATGACATGTCAAGTTTCAGAAATGGCCTCAGTTATTTAGGCCTGTTAAAGGTGACAGACAATTAAAGGAAATGTAGCAAGTGTGAGTAGCTAGTACACAAAAAAAAGGCACATAGAGAAATTCAGGGCTCTCCACAAAGCCATCTACCTTCATGTAAGAAGGTGAGGTCCTTCTTGACCACTGGGAACAGTGGGATGATGGGTGGTTGCATGCTCTGGCTGCTCAGGATGTTGCGGTACTTAGCCATGTTCCTGGACGGGTCGAAAACATCCTGCAGGTCTCCAAACAGCTTCTCGTACTTACTGGGCAATTTCTCCCACGAGCTCCGCAGCCGAGCCACCGGTGCCAAGTTCAGGCCGCTATGTGAGGGAGGAAAGAGGTGCAAGGAGGGTGGGAGAGGGGAAGCAGGGAGACAGAGATAAATAGGTTATGGTGGGAAGAAGGGAGGGGGAAGGATAGAGGTAGAAATGAGCAAGCAGAGGAGGGAAAGGAGGGTAGAGGAGAAAGAAGAAAAGTTTTAGTGTGTATGTTCAATACATACATCCCAATCAAAACCCCATATAGGCGTTTGCTTAATTACTACTTTTCGAGCTAACCATCTTCAGTTAGCAAGGTCTCCATTTTCCAGAGCAGAAGACCCCTTGAGGCAATGTCATCTCTGAGCAGACTCATTTAGACAGCTGATAATTATGACTGGCACAGCATTTATTTCTGCTCTCTTCTTTCATTATCTTTCCAGTTCCTGTCCCTTTCTCTTTCGCTCATCAACACTATGTCCCTCCGCCACTGCTGCTGCTACAACCTTTCTGTTTTTTCCTCACTTTTTTCTCTGTTGGTAGGTATATTTTCATGTTTCCAAACTCTCCGTATCATCCGATCATTAAAAAATAATTTCTGTGAGGATAAGTAATATAAATGGCAACCAAGTCTGGATTTTTTAAAAGCTAATTTTATATCCCAGTTCCTCTCCTTGGTTCTCTCTTTATTTCTCGACTCATCATGTCCACCACTTTCCCTTTTGCCTCATTTTTAACCTCACCCCATATACAAATAATGCGGTGTCTCCTGCATAAATGACGTTAGTGGAGGTGCTCTCTATTTTAGTCGAGCCGAGCAGGGTGTGTTCACTATAAAACTCTACAGGAAACCCTGCATGCTATCTTTCTCATACACACAAACACACACACAAACACACACACACACACA
>NTHP01000807.1:0-76324 GCA_003416845.1 Oplegnathus fasciatus | reverse complement strand
ACACACACACACACACACAGCAGCAGCAGCAGCAGCAGCAGCAATGCCCCTCACCAGGCAGGTTATGCATCAGAGAGCCATATGTGCGAAGACATCCTGCTGTGAGGAGGAGTGTAAAGGGACGTGGAGGTCAGACAGTTCTGTTCTAAAGTGCCTTTTACAGCAGCGAACAGAGGATCACCATACGGCTCAGCTCCTTAAACTAGGAGTCCAGATCTAAAGCGGACTCTGTCCCACATGACCAGACGTAACAAGAGGACAGCTTTGTGCGAGCGAGACTCTAACATGGATCTTTGGTACATTAAGAAAAAATGTGAAGAGAAGGTTTTATTGCAGAAACTGTAATCACTTCATTTAATCAAAGTACAATACATCTAGAGTGATACTTATTGCATAACTGCATCATCATGCATTTATATGTAAATGTGTGCTGCAGTAATATTGCAGACAATATCCTCTCTGCCTATACATACTGTAGATTGAAAAGAGCACACTGCAAAACAAACACGTCTAAACAACCTATTAACCAGGCTGGGCTACAGAGAGAACATGACGTGTTGTTTTTGAATAATGACTCTTGGGACTGGGACACTGTTGCAGCGGTAAACGAGTAAACATGGAGTAAGAAGTAGGAGTTGTCGAATGGCATCATCTCCAGGCCCCATTGACACAGTCTGGCAGTGAAGCCACAATGATGCTACTGTATGTATAAAAAAATAATTAGTTTAGCTTAATCATAGTCAGGATGCACAACAGAAGCAGCTGAGGTCACCCTCTGTCTCTGCTCTCATTAAAAGGCTCTACAGGATTTGGTCTTTTAAATCACTTCTCAAAACTTATTAAAAATAGCATTTTATTAATGTTTGTAGTATTTTTCCTCCACCTCTATTATTTCTTATCTGTTTGAGTTCCTCAACATGTAATTCGAAAGATAATTTGTCATCTACCCACAGTCCAAGGTATTTGTAGGATGTCATCTGTTCAAACCGTGAGCCATTAAAGGAGACTGCAGACACAGCACTACATTTTGTGCAGAGCATTAGTTTTTTGTTTATTTGTCTTTTGTTGTGTTTTGTTTGTTCTTGTTCTTTGTGTGCATACCATGTAATACCAGTTTAAGATCAATAAGAACCAGCTGTAGGACCTGGAAATCTGCTTGTAATTTTATTGTATTATGTTTTATTCTATTTAATTTTTGCACCTTGTACTGCACTACATTGTTTTGAAAGGTTCTATATAAATAAAGTTATTAGCTATTATTAAAAGTGCTCTCACACACATACACAGATGAATACAGTAAGTAAGTAAGTAAATCCTCTCCTGCATAAACACACGCACACACTCACAACTGCCTGTGCAGACACCAACACACTTGCACATGAACACACACGCATGCAGATATCGGTGGGTTCGATCACAAGTTCATCCCTAAAACACACCACCAGCACTAACTTGCCTCCTCTCGTGTGGGTTTTACCCACAGAACACAGTACACACTTTCTCAGATCAGTCTAACAGCCATCCAGAGCCAAACCACAGAGGCCAGAGGGAATTAACAATAGCAACAAACAATAAGTGTAGCCGTTGCTATGGGACTCTTGTTGTAAACACTGTAAGGCTGCAGAAGCAGCGTCTGTGTGGTTTTGGGCTGATTCAGCTGGCAGGAGGGGGAGGGAGAGGGGAGGAGGTGAGGCAGGTTCTCCTGAGGATGTGGGGAAGGAGACAAGTGGCCAAAGCTCATTTGGCAAAAAAGCTGTCAGGGGTGACAGAGTAAATACTAGCTGTCATCCCAGAAAAAGGATCCTGTTATTGCCGCTACTATAATACTACGACAGAGGCAAAAATGAGGAAAATGATGAAACGATGTGTCACCACACTTAATTTAGGAAGCCAACACACACAAACTCTTAAGACAGCTTCTACAGTGAGCCCACCTGATAATAGCGAACATGGAGTTGAAGTTCTTGCACTCTCTGCAGTGCAGGGCGATCTTGATGAAGTGTTTGATGGTCTTCATCCTCTTCAGGGCGTTGGGCTCCTTCAGGATCTCTGTGGCGACCCAGAATGTCTCCTGGTTTATCACCTCCTCAAACTGTTTGAGATTACCACTTCCCATCGAGGAGTCTAGTTTAAACAAGTCGTCCACGTACCTGGGAACCAAGACATAAAAATAGATCTTTTTCTAACACTGTACAATGAGTCTCAGTTCAGGAAAGAATATGACTCTGAGGAGACTTTTGAAACATCAACATCCTGTGATGCTCAATATACCACCATTTCATTTCCTCTTATTTTCTTGTCTGAGCTTGTTTCTATATTGTTTGTCTTGACTGTAAAGCATTCTATGAGGTTTGTTTTTGAAAACTGTCATACAAATAAACTTATTATAGTCGTAAGAATTTGTAATACACCTGTTGCTAATCAATTAAAATGTTAAACAACCACATACTCTGTGGACTCGATGTTCCTGAACAGCTCAAAGTCTCTCATGGAGAGCTGGGCAGCAACCTCCATGGTGCTGAGCTGCAGCAGAGAGATCTGACTCTCTCTCAGGAGATCCTGGGCATCCTCGTCCGAACACAACGTCTCTGTCTCCATATTGTTCTTCAGGTAGTACCTACAGGGAGAACACAGGGAGAGAGGATACGTTTGAGCATTGCTATAAAGTAAAAACATTGTCCCTAGTTTGTTGAGTTTAGCTTCTACTATAGCTGGTCCTGCTGTGGAGTCAGATACATGAAAACCACAATCTAATGCAATGAGGGCATTAAGAAACTATATTTCTGCTATTTTCCTGTGAAGTTATTCATTTGTGAAATTCTCTGATATCCCCAGACTTCTCTTGCCAATTTGTCAAATCTAAAAACTGTATAATATTTTAGAAATCTCATGAACAACAGAAATCCTGCAAAAAAACCAACAACAACAAGAGAAGAGGAATAATTATGTCTAAGCCTTTGAGTCTAAAGACTTGGAGAGGGGATTAACTGACAATAATTACAAAGAATACAGGATATGCAGGATGTAAAATACTTTAAAAGTGATGTAATCTCTGTGTATTTTTAGAGCAGTGGGTAATATATCTGCAGTATCCTCAGATGCTTTAATATAGGCTGCAGAGGCAGACAGGTGGGCGGATGGGATCCAGTTTTTCAGCCAGCTGTAACATTCTGCACATGTCGAAAAAACCCCTGATAAATCTCTTGAATGCTCCTCTCATTCACATTTCATCTTAAAGGCGCACATTTTCTGTCTCCAACTTAAGATTAGTTTGAGGAAATACTCTGTGGTATTGATAGATTACGGCCATATTTTACCTTTGGGTAAAGAAGGGGAGAGACAGAGTGAGAGAGGAAAGAGGGGCTCTCAGCAAAAGAGAGGTAAGAAAGGCGACAGGTGCAAGAGTGAGAGGGAAAAAAACAGCCATTTCTCTTTAGGCTTGATCTCCAACAGTTTTCTGGGAGAGCTTCCAGCAGCAGGCCATCTCTCTTACCTCGTTATGTGCTTCTATGTTTATAAATCTAAAACCCCCCCACCCCCCACTTCCACTCTAATGGAGCTGTAATGTGGTCATCTAGGAATGTAGCACCTTAGCTCCCCATAGACCTACAGCCCTCAGGGGCAAAGTGTTGGCATGGATGTGACTCTAAATTGCCCTCTATTACTCTGCCAGGAGAGCTGGAGAGAAGAGCAACTAACAAGAGGAGATGTGAAGATGTGAGGTGAGAGGATCAAGCTGAATTTACATTTAGGGTAAACCACAAGACACATTTCACACTCGGAAAGATACGTCAACTATTTTGAGAGCTCTACCTGTAGACATGCTAACTTAGCATATGGTGAGAAGAACTGGGAGGAGAGGAGGCGAGAGGAGAAGAGATCAGAGGAGACAAGAGGAAACAAGACAAAGAGGAAACAAGTCAAAGAGGAGACGAGACAAAAGGACAGAAGGGGAGACAAGAGGAGACGAGAGGAGAGAAGACGAGTTGAGAGGCCTTTAACCAATCCTTTAATGGTCCAATTTTCTCAAATAAATTAGAATAATAAACTGAAGACTCATAAAACAAAAATAAAAAATAAACACACAAAAACACATACAGTCCTGTACATATGGAGAGAAGAGGAGACTAAATTAATGATGGACAAAGTGCTGCTAAATAGAGCTGGGCGAGGCGAAGTCACTGGAACCAAGCCATCGTAAATAGCCATTGGTGGTTTGTGAGTGTGTGTGTGTGTGTGTATATTGTATGTGTGTGTTTGCTGAGCATAGGATCACCTAGCTGCATCTACATGTTTTTTGGCAGTGTGAACAAGGCTTGCTATTGGCTCTGCCAGTCCCCTGTTAGACCTTCTGTCAATCATCAGCTGCAGAGAGGGAGAGACAGAGGAGGCGGGATACAGAGAAAGAAGGGGACATATTTGCCTACTGCTCCTGATTACAACTACTGCAAGCTGTGCTGAATACATACTACATGTGCTGTACATCCTGCTGACACTGCACCATGTATATGTGTATATGTAAAAACACTGCCAAACATGACAGTGGATTGTCAATATGTAAATAATGTTGCCAAGATTAACGATCTGTAAAGAAAGAGTTTTATTTTGTATGCATTTCTTTGTATAAATAACTACCATGGGATACGTATAAATAAGGATTAGAGACAGGAGCTATCTAGAGTTGTTTCGTGTTTATACCTCTAGAGCTAAACCAACCTTTTTCCTACCGATATCTCACAGTATGGCAATTTTTTCCCCTGCAGCTCAGCCATCCATCAAAAACACAGGGAGGGTGTTACCATGAGTGTCTTCTAGGTGACTGAGTGTGTGGGACTCACACGTTTGAGACTTTCTTGGTAAGAATTTGTGTGTACAGATACACACATGGAATCCGTGAATACAAATCCGTACGGTTATGTAAACACAGCACATGCATGTCTATATATGTATAAATGCGTGACTGTGTATAAGAAGGTGACTGTCTGTATCTATATCTTTGTACGCGCCCATGTGTGCATGCGAGTGTGTGTATGAATAATTCCAGACGTGCCATGCTGTCTGCTGAGGCCTCCACCCCTGACAGAGGATGAAATATTCATGCTAACCTAGTTGGGAGGGGACTGATGAGGGGCCACAGGAGACCAGGAGACCAGGAGAGAGGGAGAAAACCGTGAAAAACTGACGGAGAAGCCGTTTTAAAGCAGACTTTACGGCTGTGGTCCAATTATCCTTCATGTCTTACTAACTTTCATCTTAAAAGGGAATGTGTCTGGCATCAAGAAGATGTGTGTTATGTGCCACAGACTGGGACACATCTAAAAAAAAAAAAACATACTGGCAATGGTGTTTTGGTTCAAAGGAAACATACACATCATCACACAAAGGCTAAGTGTCTACCTAAGTGATGTGGACACTTCTGAGTTGTGTCCACGACAAAGTGAAAATTTGTTGAATTGGGTTGAAACAGAAAAGAAATCCAGAATCCCGTCATCATCAGCATCACATCACTGTGAACTGCTGTTTTTGTTTATTAATGGGACAAACTGTAGCTTGAGTTCTGTTCAGAGTAGCAACTAAAAATGTTTCCCAGCCCTTTTATGGGGTAACGCCACTTGATTTATCATTACACGAACTAGGACAGTGGTTCTGAATCCTGCTCCTCAGCACCTGGAGCCCTGCTGGTTTTCATTCGAGGCCATTTACTCAGGAACTGATTCACACCTCAGAAACGTTAAGCGAATTAACAACATCACAGAATAGTACCCTGTATCCCCAGGAACAAGATTGAAAACCACTGCTCTAGCAGATTCAATATATATGTGCTAGACATGATCGACTTTCTAGTAGAGCTAAGCTCAAACTGTTGTGTGGTATGAAGTCTGGAGCTGCTGTGTTTGTGTTTGTAGCGAAGAAATTCTTGAGCAGTACAGGGCTAGAAATATAGAGATACAAAGTACTGAGCACTGCGTGGCCTTGGGTAAATTTAACCAACGCAGACATAAAGGAAGGAAAATCTCCCATGTCTCAGGATTCTGGGCTTGGAGTCCGAGCACTGCAGGTCATTGCTTTGGTTTAGTCATTCAAGCCTTCAACACGACATAGGTCTGCATAAATTCTCAAATTCTCTGTTCCACTTCCAGCTTCCTTCTGTCCAAGATTCCCACTGTGGATCTGCTGTAAATACATGTCCATTCCTTTTTCCAGGACCGTTGTGCTTCCCTGACCATGAAATATTGTTGCTTCCTGGTTTATATAAGTCTTGTTTGTTGCCTTGTGTACTTTAAGTTGCAAAGACAGAAACACTCTCATTTCTACCACATTTGGTCTCACTTTGGGGGAAAAGCTGCTAATCTTCCAAAATATGATATTCGACACTAGCGTAATGCTTGTGTTTCTTACCTGCCGTTGAGCTGAATCCGATCAGCCAGTTTGGAGAGCTGGTCGGGCAGGCGGCGCTGTTTTATGACTCCCTCCGGGCTAACTGATACCTCACACAGGGAATAGGTCTCGGGTGCTGCGATGAAGCCGAACTCATTGACAGTGTGGGCGACCACATCCTTGGCGGTAGTGTCCTTACTGATGATGATGTAGCAGCTCTGCTGGTCGGCCTTAAACACCCGAATCACCTGGTCTGGGATGTCTGAGAGCGGAAGAGAAAGAAAAGAGGAGAGCGGTCAGTGACTTAATGGGGTTAGATGAGTTGATGGTTACAGTATGTGGAAGCCAATACTGTAACAAATGCCAATAACGTAATAAAACTAAATGTAATGAAGTCTACGACACAATAAAACAGTAATCTAAGAGCAGTTTTGCAATTTTTGGCATTTATCTTTGTCTGAGTGATGTTCCAATAACGTGATTATTATGAAATGTGGGCTGTGCCAGTAATGGCAGGAATGCTATAAAGTTATGGTTTCCATGTTCTATTTTCATTACATTATTGAGGGTTTCAGGTGACAAGACTTATGTCCTCTACTCTGAACAGATTTGCTGAGCCGACTACTCTCCTGCCAAAACGTCTTTGGTGCAAAACCAAACAGGCAAAGGGTCAAAGACATAACGCTTTCTGGTGTTACAGTAACCTACATTTAAAATGAAGTGCAACTTATCCAACTATTTATATCTACCAGTGGCACTGCTAAATTATCTTACTGCTCAGCCAAATCACAACACTCTGTTTCATCTTCTTTCCAGCCTGGCTGTTAAATAAATTCAGTCTTTCTGTGAAGCCAATTTCGTAATGGACTTGCATGATGAAGCCACACATTGCTGTAAGGATATTTGTCTTCCAACTGCGACAGCTCTGCATGCTTACATTTGGTTTAATAACATTATTTGTACTTTTCATGTCAGAGGCAGGTTTGTTATTGGCCTCTACAAGGTCTCAGACAAGAGGATAAATACATACTGTATACATATATACACGCTGTACTTGTACCGAGCATCAAAAACAAATACCACTAATGACTCTGGGGATATGTGTACACATGACATGATTGATGAAATCACAGGTTACTCATCTTTCACAGTAAATATATACAACACTACAGCCTTTTTAAGCATCACATAAAGCTTGAGCAAGATAAAGAAACAAGGACACATTCACCCAGAAAGGAAAAGGAAACAATGGTGTGTTAGGAACTACGTAACAATGGTAGATGCAGCACTAAACATGCATGTTCAACCTGTATATTTACACATCATCATCTCTCACTTTCTTTTGGTTATGCGATCTGGTCATACTTTTGTTTCAACTAATTACATTTGAGTTAATGGTTACAATCAATTTCCTGTCACCTATTCCACATAACATTTTAGGAAAACCTATTAAGCTAAGTACCTACGTACACACCTAACCTGAGCAAAATAAAAGCTATGAACCCAGCGTCATTTAAGTTTATGAAAGACCTGCACACTGACATCAGAAAAAATAAATCAAAACATACTTTCTTCATTCAATAATTAACCATTCATACTTAAATCATGTACTGAGTCATATTATGTAATGTACCATTTAAAAGCTCTGAATGCAAAATAATTCATAAAAAAACAATAAAACTGCATCATCTCCCACAATGATTCTGTTTTTCCAAGTTACATGACATATGATATTATTGTTTACTTGATTTAAGACAATATTTAACAGTGAGAGGCTAAAATAAAAGCTACAGTTTCCCGGGGCAGCTGATGCTGGAGCAGCTGCACGCGACTCACACGGTGCGATGTGTGTTAAATAATGGAAATGTTCCCCCTGAGTGAAATGCTGCATTAAAGATCCCCGTGTTTGAGTAAGGAAGAGGGTACGGCCCATTAGCCACAGGCAGCCAAAGAGCTCGATCACGTAAACTGAAAATGGAGGGAGATCACGAAGAGATCATCTAGAAAAAAAAAGGTCTGTTTTTCATGCAAACACGCACACAGACACACACACCTGCACACACTCCTCCTGTTTACCAAGCAGAAAAGGGTTAAGTGCGCTCAGACACAAAGTCATTACCTTCACCTTTATTAGCACACAGCTCTCTGATCTGTCTGTGACTGTGGGGATCTTTAGGTGAGTGTGTGTGTTAAGATGACAATGGCTGAGGCAGCTTTATTATCATCATCATTACAACCACAGCAGCAGCAGCAGCACCACAATAAGCAGAAACAAATCACTGAAGGTAATGCCAATAACAATAACGTTAGAGTGAATGCTGATAATCAATCACCTCTGCTTGTTTAAAGAGCCGCATTCGTTGGTGTGTGTCACTGTGTGTGTACAGGATTCATTGTATTTTCAATATCTGTGATGTATGAATGAGACAAGTGAGGATTTTTTGAGGGAAGTATTATCAGTCTGGATGTGTCCGTGTCTTTAGGTGTTGATGTTGCTTTCTGTTTTTTTTTTTTTGCATATTCAAATATATATTTTGCATATGACATGAATGTATTTATGTATTCTGTTTTTTTCTATTCATATACTATATATATACAGTATGCACCCAAATGTTTTTCTATTCTGTAATTTCTGCTGGCTGATTTTTTATGTGTATTGTACATTTATATGTGTACCTTGAATGTATATTTATAGTATTTCACCAACTTAATTCTTTATATGAATGCAAGCATTCAGATGTTCTGCTTTTTCTATTTTGTATTAATGGTTCCTGGAATGTGGACATATTGATGTTTTGATGTTGGAGGCCAATTGTGGCTATGGATGACCTCTCTATGGACTGTGAGCTTATTGATTTAAATCACATGACATATGCACTTAATGTGATTACTGACTTTTATCCTGAAGAAGGCGATATGTGCAGAAACACTGATTTTTAGAATCAAAAGTACAAAGATTGCATCAGTGTGTGGCTCCCTTCATGTTTTCTGGGTTGCAGCAGTAGCAGAGCTCCTCTCTGTTTATGTGCAGCAGGGTGGTGAGTGTGGGCTGAGTGGAAGCTAAATGCTTTGTGTCTCATTAGCTGTGATTTGTGATTGGAGTGTGGGAGGCTCTTGGCTAAATAGCTGGCTATCATATCCGGGGGGCTTAATCATATTTAATCCTCTGGACGAGCTGCGACCCGACCTGCACAGAGGAGGACAATCGCTGCCCATCCAGCCAAACATCCAATCAATTATCATCTTTAATAAGGTATCGTTCATTTTCTTCAACACCAGAGAATTTATTCATGCACTGAAGCCAAAGAGGATTTCTACACAGGGGGAAAAAAAAAGTCTTGGGTTTTTGCAAACACAGCACTAACAGAGGCTACACACTTCCCACAAGCCTCATCCTCCTCCTCCTCCTCGCCCTCCTTTCTACTGTTGCCAAAGCTTTTCCCAGTCACTCCATCATACAGTCAGAAGACATAAATCGCACGTGAAAGCACACATAGCAGAAGAAGGCAGGGCGTGATGGCTTGAGGTGCTGAGGAGAGCGGAGTAGAGCAGCTGGGGGTTAAACACCAGGGGTCGAAATAAATAAACACGAATTAAAAAAAGTCTCTTAATGTACTTGTTCATTCCTGAACATTATCGTAAGATTACACCTTAAAGGATAACGCTGGCGTTATTTTATGTTTCTATTATTATCACCAATCCCCCCTGAAGAGACTAAAACCAACAATGAATCTATCCTGCTAACTAGTATCGTCTCTGTAGCCAGAGCTTCACACTACTTATGCCTCTATGTGATAAAAGTCAGTTTTGTCTGCCTTGTTATAGAACGGTGACATTACTGCTTTATGCAAATACAGTTTAAAATGAAGTGATTTAATTGGTTGTATGGAAAGAAGTTCTCCAGGGGAACTAACAGTATACCGATGATTTAATACAAACACAAGAGGTGCTAGCATGAAACCGAAAAATATATAATATATATATAACACAGGACAAGTGACTTACAGAGCAGATGTGTATGTTGTAGAAGACAAAAAAAAAGAAATTTTATTTCAGGTGGACTTTAAATGCCCTCTGTTGTTGTTTGAATTATCCATAATCTACTATATGTTGATTGCAATGAAGGAATGTGTCACCAGATGCACTTGATCACTGTCTCTTGGTCACTGTCCAGCATTTCTGCATGTGTCACTAACAAACCAATTTTGCTGCTGATGAGCTCACGAAAACATCAACTTTAATGAACTGGGTGTAGTTCGAATCTCCACTGTTTTCTAGAGAGAAGCATATCACACCTTTATTTAAGTGAAAATGAGAAACATGATTACTTCGACCGTGAGGTAACCCCTTGAAAAGTGAAAACAGACCAAAATCTCCTTACTCTGATACTCATACATTCTAGCAAGGATGGATGACAAGTGGAAAAAGTATAAAACACAATACAAGACCCAAACCCAGAGCCAGAAGGATGCAGTTCATGGATGCAGAAATGGAAAATAAGTTTGTGGATTAAAGAAAAAAAGATGGAGGGGACATTTGGGAGGAATATTTACTGAATCAAAAAGTGGCATTGAAGGTATGTATACTTACAGTACAGTCCCAGGGCTTGGCAAGCAGAGAAGGGAAAGAGAAAACACAGTGAATATGAGAGGGAAAGGGAGTGTGGGAGGAGTACAAAGAGACATAGTGGTCGGAAACATCATGACAGAGGAGAAAAGGAGGAAAGACCAGTGAAGTTTCTACTGTAGCCTTAATCTGTTCATGGGAAACCAGAGGGGCAGAATGTGACTCATCATGTCAACACTAGAACATCTGTTTAAGATTACTGCAAGAGAGACGCAAGAGGAGAGAGAGAGAGGACAGGAAGGAGGGAAGGAAAAAGGAAAAGTGGATAGAAAGAGAGAGAGAGCCAAAAGAAGAAAGACACAGTAGAAACTGAGCATCTGAGAGTACGACTTCACTCAGAGCCACACATATGAGAAGACACAAAGACACATCGACACTTCTGCTCTACATCGAACTCCAAGAACCAAAAAGAACAACACAGCATTGATGTCCATGCTCCACTTCTCTTACTGTTTCAGCTTTTCTAGTTTGAAGCGGGGCTGTACGAGTATCTGGTCAAAATTAAGGCTGCAACTAATGACTATTTTCTTTATCCATTGTTTTTTCTATTCATTAATTAACAGTTTAGTTTATGAAATGTTGAAAAAAAGGGCTCCCAGAGCTCAAGGTGGTGTCTTCAGATTCCTTGCTTTGTTCAACCAATAGCCCAAAACCCCAGGATAATCAATTCAAATAATAATTAACAATTTAAATGATATACGACAGAGAAAAACAGCAAACTATCGCATTTGAGATGCTGTAACCAGATAATGTTTTGATTTTTTGCTTTATAAACAATTTAAATGATTAATCAATTATAAAAATTGGCAAAAACAGTTGCTGATTCATCTTCTGTTAAACAAATAATCCACTGATTCAATAAAAGTTTCAGCACTAGCAGCTCATACCGAGAGCAATGCGCAAAATATAAATCATTAAAATCCTCATTCCCTGTTTCTCTTCAGCTCAAAACCAACTGATGATTTTCAAGATTTTATATGAAAGGCTGAAAAATGTCTCCAGTACAGAAAATCTAATTTATCCAATCATTCCTGTCACACAACACCTCGAGGGCTTGTGATCAAAACTTTAACTCTTGCTTGCTTGTCTTTGATTTATATTTTTTTTCTAACATACTGGTTACGTGGTATGTACATATATACTTTCATTGGTTACTATGAAGCACTTTAAAACCTACATTTTCAAGTTTTCATTACTTACTAATACTGTCTAATAAAGTGAGCCTGGATCAGTAATACTTTATTTAACCAGGAACTTTACTTTGCTAAAGCCTCTTTGAGATTAAAAATCTCTTTTCTAAAGGTGTCCTGACCACAATAGGCAACAATAACAACGAGTTACAGACAAACAACACACAAGACAAATAACAAATGGCAACAAAATCAGATTATATGCAAGGTCTATGGTCTAAAACTATAAAAAAAATAAGTTAGACAATCCAAAACAGTGAGACACATCAAAATTTCAAAATACCCTAAAACATTGCAGCCATGTTGCTCATTGTTCCCAGTAGTGGAAAGGTGATATTGATGCATCAGCTTCTGATTTCTATGCTAATGTAATTACAGGTAGGACTTTGGAGGTATTACAAGCCCTGCAGAGCATCTGGAACAGGGTTTTGTTTGAGCGGGCTGTTCTCCACTCTACTATTAAATCTAAAGGGAGGCCAGAGGACTAAAGGAAACTTGAGCTAATGGCGAATGATTAATGAGACCCAGTTGGTGTGTGTTTGTGCTCTAGTACAACACAACCACATGTGATGTATAGGTCTACAAACTAGGAATCTGCGTGCAGGTGTGTGTTCGTGTGTGTGTGTGTGCGTCTGCCTGATTGTGTGTAGCTCACTGACAAATGGCCAGTGGAATAAATCAGGACTGTATTCGCTCTCTTGCTCTCTTTCGCCTTTCCCACTTTCTCTTTCTTGTTTGCCCCTCTCTCAATATTTCATTCTCACTAACGCACAAACACACAAATCACACACGGGGAGCACTCCATGTTAGTTTAAATAATTATGGGTGCAGAAACCCATCTGACAGGAAGGGAATAAATAAGTCTTATAGTCCAGGAGGTTAATTCTTGTCAGACGGACACAATTCTGCAATTCTGTGACACTTCAAAAAGAAAGACCCCAGGCTGTGTGTGTGTGTGTGTGTGTGAATATGTGTGTACACCTATGCTAGAAACCTCCAGTTGTCTGCTTTGAGAGCGTGAATGTGTGTTCCTTTGTCAGCACAAGTGAGCACAAGTGTTTTTGAGGAGTTTGCCTGTATTTCAAGGAGAGAGAAAGATAAAAAGAGGAGAGACGGAGAGTTTGTGTTCAAGACAAACACGTGCACATGACACTACACTTCTCATATGGCTGCTTTATGCGATTAGTTTAAAGGGTGACAGGTTGTCTGTGCAGCGTCTCTGAGCATTGGAGTCCTTCACTACACAAGTGGCTTTCACTGCTCAATGAGCCCGAGGTCTCAAGTCAAGTGTGACAAACAGCTTCAGGAAAGTAGCACTGAGCTGTTTGACGGAGACACCTGAGAGAAGGCCATGAGGGTCATGATCAACTGTGAATGAGTGTAATTAAAGTTTTGCTTCCCTTACACCCAAAGTACTTGCACTTGTTTATTAGTACACAAATATGAATAACAAATTAGATTTTTTGGATGCTTTTAGGAATTCAGGTTTTGTCTTATGTGAAGTACTTTGTAAGAAGAAATGCGTGAATGTGCTTTGGTTCAATCCATTGTTTCATGTTTGAGTTTCACTTTGAGAGTTTCAGACTGTTGTTTTGTATTCTGTTGATATGTATTCAGAAAGTTTAATCACGTCACCATCAAATGCATTTAGTGAGAAAGACGCAAAGAAAGAAACAGGGCAAGAGTAAACATGCTGTCCCTCAAGAGAGAGACAGAAGGGTATGACATGCAACAAAGGTCTCTGCAGGCTTTGAGTATGTAGCGTGTTCACACAGGAAAAGTGACAATATTGAGTATTCTAAAAAAAAACTTTTTTTTTTCTGCTGCTGATGCAAAAATATATTGCATAAAGAAAATGGAGGAGTTGCTCACAGCTGAAATGTGTATTGTGGTACAACAGCCTTGTGAACATCCCCAAAATATTTATCATTACTGGTAGGAATGATGGCCCAAAAGTTGTAATAAACTGGAATTACTCTTCAAGTTGAACATTAAATTTAGCACCACACATGAGTTAATCTGTGAATTAAGTCAATAATGTTTGAAGCCTCAACAAGCACACAAAAACAAAAAGAGCAGAACAATACATTTCCACAGTTGCGCCCACACAGAAACCCCTTGATTTCATTCAGCCACTTTTCTTACCTGCAGGGTTGGAGAAGTCAAGGACGCTGGTAGCTGGCTGCAGCAGGTCGGGGCTGCTGGACGACAGGTTGCCGGGGATGGGCATGATGGCCACGCTGTGACGACACTGCTTGGTACCCACAATGCTGTCATCCTGAGACTGACCCATGCCACCATCACTAGAAAGGAGAGCAGGGATGGTAGGGAGACGAGGGACAGGAAAGAGAAGGGGGTGAAGGTTGGAGTAGGGGAATGGGGTGGGGGTGGGGGATGGTATTAAAAGAAAAAGTATGTGATATGAGAGGGAGAAATAGAGAGAGAAACAGGAAAATTAGATTTTCTCCATCAAAGACCAGCTTAATGCTCTAACATTAATTTTAGGCTTTTATTTTGCAGCAGTTGACATTTTTCAAAAAAAATGCCTGAATGTTTTTTCCTTTTGTTTTATGAGTTTAAAGCCCAAGTATCAGAATGAGTGCTTTTCCCTTCATCCTGACAGCATATAAAAATCACAACTCATAACACGGTGGAAAAAAAATATCAGGAGATTTAATCAAAATGTCTACTCTTGCAGAATGACAACACAAAATATCAATATCACGATATTTGTCTTTTAATATGCAGCAGTGACACAGCTGAAATTCATCCATGAGGCGGCTTCATGAATGGCAGGAACTGATAAGGTGCATTCACAGATAGAGACACACAAGTTACCAAACACACACACACACGACACGAGACAATGAGACAGGTATACACGAGCTAACAGAGACACAAACAAGCATTGCAAACAGCAGAGCACATATGAAAAGAAGTGATAAGTAATGAGGATTTTAGCTCGTTCATATGTTTGCGGGTGTTTTTATTTGCACACTTGTACTTTGTGTCCCTGCTCTTAGCTTCTGAATACATCTGTTGGTGTTAGCATTTAGCCATCTGTTCTCTTGTGTGTGTCCAGCAGCTGACCACATTATGCGACTAAACTGGACTTGAGAGACGGGCGCCTTTCTACCTGGCTCCTCAGCTGCGCTCAGGGATATGCAAACATCAACCTTTACATTAATGGCCTCATCAAACTGCCTGGATCTGCATACATGTGATGGAAATGGCAACTATTTTGAGACAGACCCATAGACAGACAGGTTGGGTATTGTGATTTTGAACAGCCCTGCCTCTAATGAGAAATGTGGGTTCCTGAAGGTTGGATAACACTTTCTTAAAAGGTTGTGGTATCTTTCAGCTCAACCAAGGTTTCCCTGTAGGTGTGTCCGTACAGTTTGTACTGAACACGGTGCAGTAATGCAGGGTTTCCACTAACACAGCAGAGTGCTGCTGTAGCAAAGCCTCGGTAATCTTCGAGTCACCGGATCGATAGGTACTGCACTGACAAGGCGGAAAAAAGAGAGGAGAGAAAAGGAGGACAGTACAAAAAAAAAGACGACAAAGAATAGAGGAGAAAAGGAAAGAAATAGAAAAAATGGGTAGATTAAAAGACTTGAGAGGTGGTGAAAAAAGACAGGAGGAGATTTAGAAAGAGGATAATGGTGAAATTGAGACAGATAAGGAAAGCATGGGGCTCAAATAAGACTGCACTGACATTGTTAACTCTTAACTGTATCACAAGTCTAATAATATTCACACTTTGACCAATGCAGGTCAAGACAGACATAATCATACCTGATGATGACAAGCAAATGTGACAATCAGGTTTTAAAGATTTATCGGTTCACTGAAAATGTTGTGAGTCCATTGAATATGACAGAGACAAGATGTCTGGCATAGAAAAAGCCTAAAAGCTCATTTCTCAAGCTTCTAAGTTTTAATGCATACAGATATTTATCTAATTTACTTAAAATGCCAGGTGAGCTGACTGTTTAACATCTGTAGCCCATAACACTCCTCTCTACTATTCAACACTGTAGTAAACCAAGGCCTCCATCATATTTTCTGCATCACCCCTGCAGAATATGGTACATTCGGTTGAATAACAGAACATTTAAGACTGACTCTAGAAAGAAGTGGTAAACAAATTTAATTGTAGAGTTTGAATGCGAAAACAAAGAGAAGGAACAGCTTGACTGCGGAAAAGTGGGATTCATCTGTTAAAAGAATTTGCATGAAATCAACAAATGCAGTCCTCTAGTAATGTTGCTGAAGGTCAGTGGTGCTGGTGAGTGTGTGTGTGTGTGGCTGCCTGGTGTGCGCAGGTCTGCAGATGGATACTGAATCAAATGGTTAGAGGATGGGGAGTTACGCAAGAGGTCTTACCCAAAGAGGCCCCTGAAGCAGCAGAGACGAACAGGAAGAGAGACGACATTGAAAAGCGTGAAAAAGAAAAAAACAAAAAAACAAAAAAACAAAACAGAAGCAGAGTTCTGCTTGTGATTCAGCGATACAAGTGCAGCAAAGTGACAAGGCCTCACACTTAAAACAGCACAAACACACATGTAGATTGACAGAATATACAATAGCCAAAGTTTAGACACTGACAGGTTTGCTGAAATAAATAAGCAGAAAAACATCAGGAGCAGTTTCATAATGCCAGCATAGATTCATCATACACAGCACGAAACAGGAAATTGCAGGAGTTGTGAGGAAATCCATCTCGACTATTTGACCTTATTCATAAAAAATACTTGTGAGATGAGCTGTCAGAAAGTAACAGGAAGCACAGGATTATATTTTAAGAAAACATTTTAAAGAAAAGAGAATTATCAACTGTGAGTTTATAAATAAAACCTGTCTAACCTATTATCTTGGGGAGCAAATGATGTTCGGGTGAATATGTTGACTTAAACCCAATTATTAAAAAATACAGAATTTAATATTTTCTTTGGTTGGAATTTAAATAGTAGACAAATTGATCAAGTTATGATCATATCATAAATATCATATCAGCCATTTTTTGTGAGCTGCCCCTCTTCAAAATGTTGGGACAACAGTTCAAAATGAGCCACGTGATTTTGACTAGAATAACCACATTTCCACTCATGTCATCCCAGACATTTAATGACCTATAGTGTATAGTGTTGTCCAAGATACAGTAGTACTTGCATTAACACTGTGTAAGTCTCTCGTACTGTATGTATCAGTGAATGATTCTCCACAAGCGGTGTAACAACAACCTATCTTTGTGAATATAGACAGAGCTGTTAGTCAAAAAAACCTTTCTAACTACTGTCCAGGCAGGTCTATAAGTGGAACAGAGTAATGGTTTCCTGAACAGCTCTCCTTGCAGGTGGAGCGGCAGTGCAGCACTATTGCAGTAAAATGTGGACGCCTTGTAGGGTGAATGTTGAGATGCACAAACACTCAATAGCACAATAGTTAAAGTGATATGCATCATGATTTAGCACATGTAACTGTATCGCAAAGAAGTAGAGAGGATGAAAATGGCATCATGGGACATGGGGTTACTACTTTATCGTCATCTCACTAAATCACCTGGGCTTCTGAGACAAACTGACTAAAGGCTAAAACCTCTGTCTATTGCTTTCCAATCTGTGGAATGTAAATCAACCGGGTTGGTCAATATGGGATGTGTGTAAAGGTGCATGCACGGGCCCGGACATCTTAATTTGGCAGAAAAACGACTTGTTTATTGCCAGTGTGTCCTTGTCATATAAAATCCTTGTCTGAAGTGGAGCACAATGTCAGCCAAGAACAGAAAGAAGCAGCAGCAGTGACAGTGGGTTTGCGTATGTACGCAAGCTGGGCAAGAGCATCCGAATAGGATTCTAAATTGTTAAACAAGGTTATTTGCCTTAATTTAACTTGCCAGATGTTTAAGAAGTGAGCAAAAGCATTGAAAATGTAGCCTTCATGAGAGAGAGACTCTACCATAGCAACGGCTGGTCACAGGCTGCATCCTTGTGAGAGCCAATGTGTCCGGACAGTGAGTCCACTGTGTGTGCGCTTAAAACTGGATGCTATCTTAAAGTACATTGTCCTCAAAGCAGCCTGTGCCTTTTGTGTACATGCACACACACACACACACACCCAGTAGACAACTTTACAATGTTGCCTCCTGTCAAATTTTCATCCTACAACAGGCACTGATGAATCCCGACTGACCCAAATCACCCGTCTCATCTCCATTCTCATCTCCAGTCCCTTTAATCAGCCATCAATTCCTTTGAACCAAAGAGTGGTTTGAATGGTGCCGACTAGCAAAATAAAAAAGCAATGAAAGCCCTCGTTTGGTCGATAAATAGAATGCAGCGGAGGGCCTTTGGAAGCTGTGCATCCAGTCAGATCAATGGCCGCGTGATAGTGTGTTTGTGTTATGAGACAGAGCACAATCAGTTTTCGTGCAAACTGTGTGGCTTTGTGGACATAATCACTGCAGAGCTGGAAACTGACAGTGAGAGAGGAAAGTGAGGGGACACGGATGTGACAGTGTCTGTGCGAGTGTGTGTGTGTGTGTGTGTGTGTGTGAGTTTACAGTGCGTGAGAGCCGTGCTGATGGTTGGCTCTGTAATTAACAGGCCGAGAACAGCGTCTTTTCTCTCACACACTGACACAGTATGGAGTTTAATGAGGCCTGTAGAGGCATGAAATGATGAAATGAAATCAAGCCTGTATCAGCACGTCACGGGTGGAATATTGAATGTGAGCCTCCATCTGCACAATGGCTTTCAATTGCTCCAGATGCTGCAAGTACAATGGCTGGTTATGGATGACAACGACAATGGTTATATGATGATGATGACGATGATGGTGCCTTTTACATTTTCATGACTTGGCTGGAACCCATTACAGCATTACAGCAGCAAGATAAGAGTATTGCATGCCAGACAACCTCATGTAAGAAAGTACAAAAGTAAACGCCACATTTTCAGAGCAATGTTCCTGAAACCACAACTTGAAATAGGATGGACTTGCATACCGTATTACTGTGTACCACCACTTTCTAATAAACGCAGGTAAGCATTTTAGTTAAAGTTGGGTAAAATCTCTCCATTTCCTGCTCAAACAAGCCGCGAGAGGAGGCTGAAATGTGCTTCTCTATCACTTTCTGAGATGCAATAAGCGGTTCAGTTCAGTCGTAAAGCTAGAAGCTTAGATTTCTGCTCATGCTCTGCTTCAATATTTTCTGTCTGCAGATGGTCACAGCTTGCTACAATACCGATGCAGAGCCAGCTGACAGATCCAGTCAGAAAGGATTGTGGGCCGGCCAACTTGTTCTAGAGAGGTTTTTCTAGGAAGTTAAATCCACCTGAACTCACGTTACTAATCTTTTAAACCTGCAATATTAAACCATAATAAAAAAATTTAACAAACAACATTTAAACTTTTTTTGCCATTCTGTCGTGTGTTTGGCCTTGTAAGATGATGCGGTTTTTGCTGTCCCAGATGACGTATCTGATCAGTGACATAGATTTAATGATATATACCTGTGTCTTCATTCAATGTCCTTCTGCCTGCTATCCTTGTATGTACAAAGTTTTAACTACATTTAGACTGGAATATTTCTTTTAATCCATTTTATTCTGATTCAAGCACCGCCTGCATAGACAGACAGCAGTATACATAAATCTTCCTACCTGAATGGTTTGGGCGGCAGTATACTGAAGCGCGTCTTCTCCAGCATCTTCCTGATCTTGTTCCGTCCTCCTGACACAGTGTTGGCCTTCATTTTCCTGGTGCTCTTGTGGTCTGTGGGGAACTCCATGTCTCCAGGAAGGTCAGGGATGGAGAAGCGATTGCCCTTTTTCTCCTGGATCTTGGGAATGTGAGGGCCGCCATTCTTCTTCTCATGCATGATCCTGCTAAGGAGCTCTTTGAAGACTAGATGGACGGAGGTACAAAGAGAGGAGGAGAAGGAGGACTGGTTATCATTTCAAATGATTAGCACTGATATGAATTGAGGCAGATTGTGCTCTATGTGCATTAGTGTGTGAGTACAAATACTCAGACTTTGCTCACCAAATATGTTGGTTTTGACGGTGAGAGAGAGGTGTGTGTTATTTCTGAGGATGTCAACAGCTTTGGTGACGGAGATGTTCTCAAAGTTCTGACCATTGATCTCCATGATCTGAAACAAGTCAGAAAAAATGACAAAATTATAGCAAGGCTCAATCGAAACTGAAGTAAAGTGACACACAAAGATAGACGTGGACCTACGCAGGGAGTAAAAAAAAAAAAACACCCACTGAATTCCCCTCAAAACAACTAACTTTTAAATTATCCTTGACTGAAATCTGAACCACATTAGTTTCTATTATTTGATTTGCCTGTCACGATATTATTCTTGACTCTCCTGACTCAGCATATCTGTAAGCAGTTTACTAAATGCAGAGTGTGGACAATGTGATTCCAGTTACTCTCTAAATGACACAAAAAGGGAAGTGTGCAGTGCAGCGTGACTGCTGGGTAGCTTGATTTGAACACTGTCACCTTTAGAAGAGATGAATCTGTAGTTTGCAGTAGTTAAAATAGAAAAACTATCAGAAAAGGTGCTGTATAAGGCAATGCAGAATCTTTGGGACCTACACTAAAGACAATAAATAGGAGTAAGTAGTAATGCCAGCTCTCACCTTCAACAGATGTTCAATTTAACCACAGATACAAAAGAACAATCTTTCTTAACTCAAGGTCATCTTCTGAGCTGGGCCATGTCAGAATGTTTTAATTATGTATCTAGTTCCAAGGATAACATTTTTTGAGGACAGTCAAGATGGATATTTGAAGAAAAGTTGCCTCTGATCAAAACTTGCGCACTAATGAACTTTGCTCTTTATCCAAAGTTTTTTAGTGCAGTTCAAGCGTCAACTCCCAGCTGAGCCACAGAATGAAATTTGGAGTTTGTTCCCAAAGCCACCCCAGCGTTGTGATGTTTGTGACCTTCAGGGTGTTGTTGTGCTGAGAGGTGAATCTTAACCCCAGTTTGAGGTTACTGTATGTGCACTCTACAGTATGTTATCTTTAAGGACCACCCTTTACTGTATGTGGTTCCTTTTTCCATTCCCTAAATACCCTACCAGTTTCCAAGTTCCTGCTGCTTAAACATACTGTCATGATGCCATCAACACCATGTTTCATTGTAACCAGGCGATACCTGGTTTTCGTAGATTTGGTGCTTTGTAATTTTTCTCTCATCTGACAATGTTTTCTCCTGCTCTCGGAGTCCTTGACATGAGTATCGTTTAGTAAACTCCAGACTCAGGAGTGGCTTCCATTTAGCTACTCCACCATAAAAACATGAATGATGGGATGCTGCAGAGATGGTTGAAATGTGGAGGGTTCTCTTCCCTCTAGAGTTCTCTAGGCTCTTGTTCACCCCCCTCATCAAAGCTCTTCTTATCCTTTTCAATATCTTTCACTTCACAGTGATGATGCCCACAAGTCTATCTCTGAGGATCTTGTTCACACTTGGACTCTATAAAGGTAGGTGTGTGCCGTTCTAAATTATGTCTTGTCACCCAAACTTGCCACAGATGGAGACATCTCAAAGTCAAGAATGATCAAGTAAACATCTAAAATCTAAGCTCAATTTGGAGTAGTATTATATGGTATATGTATAACAAATATGTGAATATTTCAAGTTTAACAAATTTGTAAAAATGTCATTTATGGGCTAGTGTGTGTTGATTAAAACCTCAATATCCATCTGCACATCTACGTGCAGATTTTGTGAGCTCAGTTCAACCACATTGTAACATCAAAAATAAAGACTGCTGACCTCGTTACCACAGGACTAGTCAGTCACAAGACTATACATCCTAAAACCTCACGGGAAAAGTGGTGAAAAAATCTGCACTCCTGTTGGGAAGATAGCATGAGTATGCATCTTTCTGGATGCTCACATTCTGCAGTTTACTTTATTACATACTGTGACTTTTGACCAGTTGATGTCAAGTTTGCAGATTTTTCCTTCTGCATCCTGTAATTTAGTTGAAACGTGTAGCAACGTGTCATATCTAACAGCACCACTCTTTTACCACATCATATCGCATTATGTCCTCTCACCTGATCTCCCCGTTTGAGTCCGGCCTCTGCAGCCTTGCTCCCTTCTTCCACCGTCTCAACAAAGATGCCGAATCCTCTCTCGCTGCCGCCCTGCACGCTGAAGCAGAGCGGCGTCTCCCTGGACGCCTTCTGCAGAGTGATCTGTCTCCACTTAGCCTTGGCTGCACATGCTATGTTCAGCAGCCGCAAATGGCCCTTCATTTTCTGACAAGGAGGGAAAAATGGGAAAATGATGAGCCTGAGGAGTCTTGCATTTAAATCAGCTTTTGTTTCTTAAGGTGTGCAATGTAGATTTAGATGAAAAAACAACTTGCAAATGTAATCATGTGCAAAGGCTTAGAGCTGTTTTCACATGAGAATATAAATGAAAACAGAATAATCATTTGATCCGAGCTTCTATTCTGACAAGACATGGACTGCAGGTACAGTTTGTCTTTAGGGACTCTTGCTGTAATTAATTAATAACCAACTGAACTGAGTAAAAAAGGGACAAAAGAAAAGATGAACTGATTTGCAGCTCAAATGCACTGAAGTAAAAACTAAGTTTGCATTGACATTTGATCTTACCGTCACTTCTAGAAGTTTCTCAAAGTCCTCCAGGAAGCGTGTCATAGCTGGGTCACCCTCAAAATCATTGAAGTGGTTGTTGACCCACAGCAGCACTATTCTCGTTACCTGTGAGACACAATGAGAGCTTTGTTCAGTGGAGGCACAAAACGTACACTTCTTTTCACCCATTTCCTATAACAATTTATTTTCATTGTCCAGTTCTTGCACTATTTGAGTATGAGCTGCTTTGACAAGAAGTAGCTGTGAGCTCTTGCAGAATGCTTATATTCTAGGTGTTGGGTCAGAGGTCATATTTAATATTAATATTTACTTTGTTGGACCTCGGGAGCTGGTAGTTGCTCAGGGACACTTTAGCAGGCCAAATGCTTGCAACAGGAGTGCTTTAAGTGCAGTCCTCCTTACTCACTATGTTACCATGCTGTCAAGAACTCATGTTAAATATTTATCATCTATATAATGGTTAAATCAGTTTAAAATAACTTAAATTGCTGCCAAACAATGCAACACTTACTCTGACATAATGCAGCCCCAATGGTCAGATTTTTGTTTTAACACAGTCCAATTATAAATCTATTTGTCTTTATTTGCTGAAAAAGCTGGTAAAGTAAAGCTAGCTAGTAAAACATGGCAAACAGCAGGGAGGCTAAATAATCACCATGTGCATGGCTGCAAAAAAAAAAAAAAGTTTATCCACTGGTTGACGTTTAATTTCATCCCACATTAATTAGAAGAAAAACCTACAGCAAAGGGCGTTCGGAAACAATTATTTCTGCAAATTTACACTGGTGGTAACATTGTTCTAACCTTTGCAAAAAGGTCAGAGCGGCGAACCGATACATCAACACAGAGCATCAATCAATGCCCACGTTCTACTCTCTCTCGTTTCTCACGCCATCTCTCCTCCTCTCTTTCCACATTCTGTTACTTTCTCCCTGCTCGTTCTGTACAGGATTAGATCCTGTTTAACGGAGCTGAAGATTATAAGCTTGAATGACAACCACATAAAGACTATTGACAGTACAAGACTAATCTTAGGTTAAAGCAGTTATGGACAATGGGAGTGTTAGGGGTGAACAAATCGCTGCCGGGCTCAAGGACAGCTGAGCTGGCTGAACTTGTATTGATCGGCATGTGAGCGGCACAACACATGAATTTCCACCAACATGCGTGAATACAAAACATTAGGAGTGCTGATAGAAGCATAAGGAGCGTCATGAAGAACTGCACACATAAAATAGCACAGAATGGATGAGTATATACAGTTTTAACTTAGTATGCGTACTCTACACTGCTACCCTGCACCATTTACTTCCACAGAAAGGCCTTAACATTCCCAACCCAGCCAACTAACCCACTTGACCTTTCATGTCCGCTCTTACCCCAACACACACACACGCAAAGTACAGAAACACACACAATCTTTCAAAACTTTTGCTCTATTACTCTTCACCTGTGCAGACACACACATATTTCTTTCACACATCCATCCACATACTTTACAAACATACCTGAAACTACCAAAACCAGCCGACCACACGCACACAAACTCACCGTGTCCCGGAGGCTGTCCACCTGGAACCACTCCAGCAGTTTCTTGCCGACCTCCATGGGATTTGACAGAAAGGTCCTGTAGGTCAGCAGGAAGTCTTCGATGTAGGTGGGGTCCACCACCGATGGTTCCTCCACCAGGTGCATGATCAGACGCTCTGGGGTTCCCTGGAGTGAAAAACATATACATAAGGATACACGGAAAAAAACATACGCCGCACACTCATACATACACATGTAACACAGCTAAAATGACACAAGGGCACACATAATCTATACAGACACTCACACACACACAGCATACAAAAGCATACATATGCAGCAGAACACACCCATTGAAGCAAGCTGGCACAAGAGTACGTAAACACACCAATTTGAATCAATTATGCCGACATTAATCATAAAAGTGACAAGGACATAAACTACAAAGATGCAACTATTGAACTGAGCTGTCACTCACCCATCAATAAAACAAAGACACACACACACACACAAAATAGCTCTTTTACAAGAGCACACTCGAGCTTTTGTTGCTGAGGTCTCACATCTTTTCTGGATTTGTATAGGACCAAATCTAAATGTATTATTTGGGACAAAATGTTTTATTTCTTTGATGAGATCTTTTCATTTGTATTCATAAGTAGCAGACATACAATGTGCCAGACACATAAACTCTCTTTCTGGTTTCAGCGAGTTTCTTAATGTTATCAGAGCAGAGGTTTCTGGGGGAAACGATACATTCGACAGGGAACAGAAACCAGAAAGGCATCCACTTGTGTCTGACACAAAAAGAACAAAGCCGAAAACAGAAAAGGAAATGCTAACACTCGTGAATTGACTCATCTCCACTGGATGTGTTTTGGAGCCAACAGCCTTTGTCGGAGTGGTGGCCAAGAGAATCATTCAGGCCCATTATCCGATCAATACCTGGCTGCCTCTGGAGGCTTGAGAGGAGGATCAAAAGGCCTTGGAGCGCTTTGCACTGTAGCGTACAAGAAAATGCTCTGGCAAACACTAATAGTGCTAACGGTGCCTCTAAACAATCAAGTAAGAACACCGAGTAGCTGCATTGATGTTTTTGCAAGATACTGTATGTGAGGTCGATTCATAATGAGGTGGTACTCAAATCAATCCAAGGCATTTCAGAGTATTTAGTACATAATAGTGAAAAAAACCCAAAAGGTGATAACTTGATTTTCTGATTTAAGAAGTTAGTCATGTTATCCAAAGCTTAGGGTGAGATTAAACATGCTTATTAGCTTGTTGGCATGCAGCTTAACCTTGGGCATTAAACCTTCCCTGTCTTATCTTGTTTAGGATATGTTCTTGGACAAGGTTAAATGTATTGCTATATATAGAGTCAGTTAAAGGCTGAGCTCTGGGTGAAACACCAGTCTAACTTGACCTTACGTTTGAACTCCAAACCATCCTGCATCCCTACTTTTTCCATCCACAATTGATTCGCATTTTGCAAAGATATTAATAATATATTACTTTGTTGACATTTGTCAGAGGTCGGGGTCAGGTACAGAACAGAAACCTTGGGGATAAGAGGAATTTCAGAGGACACTTTAGAACAGCAAAATGCTTTCTTGTACCCTGGTTGAACTTTGGTAACATTTAAAATCGCTAACCTTGATGACAATGTGTCCCTTCCTGGTGCCGCTGCGGTCAAGTTCGCGGTGCTCCTTCACCATCACAATCTCCCCTTCCTCCTCCACCTTGTGCGTGTTCTTCTCCACATGGTTGAGGATGCGCCAGTAGTCCTCCTGGGCGATGCAGACGAACTGGTCGAGGATGACATGGGGAAAGCGGGTGAACTTGTAGTAGAGCAAAACACTGCTCTGCACCACAGCCGGGTACTCAAACAACAGCACAGAGGAAGCATGAGGGCGGGCAGAGAGAGGCATGGGAGGGATGGACGGATGGAAGAAGGAAGGTCCAACAACACTATGGCTCCCACTAACTAAACTCAATTAAGTAAGGCTCAATGTAAGTACCTATGGTGGTTCAAAATCCTCTCAGCTAGCTGATTTCGCAGAAGCATCCTTCACTTCAATTTTACACTGGAGCTAAACTAAACTTCCCACTACATCACAGAAATGCTAAGACATGACTGGTGACTACACTACAGCACTGTCACTCTGCGTTGCGCGTCCCTTGACTAAATCATCAATTTCTGCATTTGCCTCGCTAAGCCATACCTCTGCAACTTCCTGTGTGGCTGAAGACAGGAAATGATGTCTGCAGTGGAGGAACTGGGCAGTGTGAACAGAGGGGCTGTACTATGTCTAGCATGTACCGCAAGTACATCTTCTTTTACCTTTGTGAACTCATCATGTCCCATCTCTGTATCAAGACTTTCTGTGAGAATACTGCAAGGCTATTTGTATTTTCTGAGAAATACACCACTTCATGGCAATGTAACTGAACTGACAACCAAGATCATGTATTTTAAAAGGTATACCAAAAGTAATGCTATCCTAATTTTACAAAAGTGAAGTTTTATAATAAATAAAAGAAAGGTAAAAAACGAAAATCTCTAAATTCAAACGTGCCATTATTTAGTTGTGGTTGCAGATCTCTACACTGCAGTCAAAAGAAGAAATTAAGAAAAAAAGAGAACTTTGCAATTCTTGCACTCCAACACACATTTTGCATAACAAAGTAAAGCAGTACAATATAAACACATCACACAAATTAACTAAAAAATTATGTAACGGAAAATGCAAAAACATTGACATTAACATTCATGGTAATATCTAGTAAAACATGATTATTGAAATCAATTATTTGTACTTAACAATGCATGACAGTTGTAGAAACTTACTAAATAAATTAAACTTTACTTCCAGTTGCACCTTGACAAACACTTTTCTTAGTCTGCCATGTGCCAAGATGTTTTTAACTAAACTGAAATGCAACAGGTTGTCACACAATTCTTTCGTTAACAATCACATTGAGGCTGTAAGTGTACATCTTGTTCTTGTAGCGAGCAGCTCAACAATAAATATTTTCTTTTTTGTCTTTGTCAGTCTTTACCTGGCAGTCGTCCCCCTTGGTGCGAACTTCTCCGCTCATGTACTGTTTGTCCAACGAGGGCGAGATGCCAAAACTGTTGCCCATACAAAGAGTCTCCAATCTTCCCTCTGGATGGCTGATCTCCACTGCCCCGTTCAGGATAACATACCACAGGTCCAGCTGCAGACAGGCGAACAAAGACGACATCTTCAAAATCATCAAACATTTTGGATCTGCACAAGTTTTTAAATGCTGGCTTGTGGATCTTCTTATTGCCTTCCATTCACACTCTTTTCCACAGCTAAATATCTTGTGTACTGAATGTCTTGCAGTGTTGAAACTACTCTTATGTAGCAATAGTACAGTAGATACAACTGGGGTCGGCACACAAGCAACAACGTCAAATATATAATGGTAAACATTGTGATTCACACTACAAGACTCATCATTAACATCACTTAACATAGTTTTATCTCAAATCAGTAGATTTCAAACAGCACACTGGATATCACTGCACTGCTGCACAAGAGTGACTGCTTAAGTGGCTATATAACACAAACTGACATTTAGTATATTGTGAGCATAATGTGCTTTGTGTGAGGTATGAGTATGGTGGTGAAGAGGTATTGTGTCTCTAGTGGTGGCTTTTTTGAAAAGGAAATGCTAGCAGGCATAATATAACAAGCCATCCATCCCCGGTGTGAGCAGACGGAGGGAGGGTGAACGAGCCCCCGGCTCCCTCCACAACTATAACTGATATTTCCTCCTCATTGCCTTTTCATTCTCTCACTGTTTCTCACCCAGCAAATCTACAATTCTCTCAGTGCTTCTCACTTTCTCTCCCCAACATCTCTCTTTCTTACAGTCAGCCTCTTGCCCTCCTTACTTCTCAGCAATGATGACATGGTAATACGTAAGGTGAGGTAAGGTAATAAAACACGTATATATTTGAGCACAAAAGTCCTTGAGAGGCTATTTTCATAAAGTTTGCATAAATTTAACACTTCTCATAACATATATACTATGAATTTATATCATGAATATTTATGGCAGCCTGCAAACGTGGGTAAACTATTATTTGTCAAGTTCTTATTCTTCAAATAAAAAGGCAAGTTAAGAAACTTATGTTGATTTAACTCCTTATTGTAACTCAGACGGTCCCTTGTTGGCTCCCCCTACTTCCATTTTCTCTTCCTTTCTGTCCTCTGAAGCACTTTACCTCTCTTTTTGCTTCTGTTAGACCACTTTAGACTCTTTTTATTTTCCCTTTCCCTCTCTCGCTCACTTAGCAGAGTTGTGTTCATTTGTGAGAGGAGCCAAGTGCTTCTTTTTGACCTTCAACATGAGTCCACAGAGAGACAAACAGAGCGGGGGAGACCTGTCCATCAACCACACTCTACACAGACAGTATGGAAGCACAGACAATGCACACTGCCTATTTGTCTATGTATGTGTGTGTGTGTGTATGGCTTTGTCCTGTTGACGTCCTCCTGGAGCTTGGCGTCTGGCAGTTCATTGCCATTTATCACCCTGTCGGTTCTAATGCTGCTGTGTGTAACCAAACAGCCATGACAGAGCTCCCGTTTTTCAGGCATGTAACTTAATTAATTAGCCGTGTAGCAGTTCAGGTGATTGACGGCCTTTTACTCTGCAGTGACTTTGCACATACCAGTTTCTGTACGTGAATTAGCTTTGGATAGACTGGGAGGATGGTGAGGATGTGTGTGTCTGTACACATGGAAACCTGTGAGTGCTCTTTCAAACCCCAGTGTGTGTATGTGGTTCCATGTACTTTTGCGCATTTTTTTGTGCTGTTTCTTCCTCTTTTTTTAAATGTTCTATTTTACATATTTTTACATACTCTCTTCATGCTTATGTGTATTTTTGTGTGCTTTTTAGAAGGCGCCGTCACTGTTTTGCAGACCATGGAATGTCAAATTTAATATAATTACAGTTAAAAGATCTTAATGACCCAATCAAGAATCAGCAAGCCAAGCAAACACATCTTGTTTCTCACTGAATAAAGACAAACACTAATTTAATTGTTATGGGAATTCAGTGTAATTGTGTTAATGAAGCAGATATAATAAAAAATAATTACCCTGTTAGTGATTACATGCAGCAAAAGAGGCTGGTAACATGATCTATCTATTACTGCATAAGAAATAATTACTTACTATACTTCTTACTATACTACTATACAATACTTCTTAAAGCCTTAAATTCAGAACATTCATTTCAAAACTTTCACAGGGTCCTTTCACAATTACTGTGAAACACTTCTGTTTACAGATTTCTGTGTGTGTTATCAGTTCATTCATACCTCTTGTTTGTTGTGCAGTATGACTGTGCCGGCCTGCTCCACCACCTCAAACACCATGACGCTACACAAGTCTCTGCGCACAGACATGGTCATGTTGGCAAAGGCAGGCAGCTGGTGCATGAACTCCAGTAGTTGCTCTATTTGACACAAAACAGGAGAAGGGGAGACAAGAAAGCAATTGAAGAGAAAACTCTTGTGAAACATTTAAAGAGCATGTATCGATGTAACTTGTGTATCCAAAGCAATGCTTCTAAGGTGTGCGGGTAAAACACTCATTGATTTTTCCCCACTGACAAACAGCAGCATTTCGAAAACAAACTATGGACTTTTAAATGGTCCCTACTGCAAGCAAACATTTCTCACACACATCACCAGGGCGACTGGCAATTCAAGTACAAAGAAAAACCATTTAGAAAATGTAAAAATGTTACAGTTGTAGTCTGAAGGCTTTCAAGAAGAAAGCATCAGTACTCATCAGCAAAACATTATTACCTTTTTTCATCTTATATACCACTATATATCTATTTTCCTCAAAATCTTAACAACCTGTAACCTTTCAGTTGTCAAACATCATAATAATATACATATATATCACAGTATATCTTAATTGTTTTCATCCAGTGACCCCAAGCTAATAACCATACTGCTATTGGACTGCATACTATCAGTGCTTAAGATTTTCTTGCCTAATGAGAAACTTTCACACCCTTTTCCTTCCCTGCTGATCTTCTGTCTACTTCATCTGCACTGTGGCTGAGAACACAGTGACCTAGCTCCAACCTGCACGCCATGCAGCCCGGCTCAGTAGCTCCCTTTTATTCCCCCTGCTGTTATCGCCTCATTCATTTCCTCTCTTCCTCTTCGTCTCTTTCCCTCTTTCCTTTGGTCTTTTAAAAAAACCTGGGTTGGACAGTCACAGCATTTTAAGCAATCCTTAGTGTTTTTAAACGGTTTGAAGTGCCAGATGGTTGGAAGTTTGTCGCAGGAGAAAAATCACAGAATCACAAAGTTTATATTCAATTTATGTTGATTACTATGAGTGGAAACTATCCTGATGTGGTAAATTAACAAACTGGTGAGCTAAGCAGAACAAAGCAGAACACTTCTCATCAGACTAAAGGCTCTTGTTTGACTATATATAACTGGCAAAATCGACTGATAACCAGCGCATGTTATTAATCTAATGGAATCTACATCAATTGTAAGGTTGTAATCCTACTATAAATATTTTGATGACAGTATTCAAGATTGGCCAAAGCACTGATTCCCAACCTTTTTGGCCCCTTAAAAAGAAGCTTCATACAACCCCTCATGAGTTTGCACATGTTTATAGGCTGTGAGTGGTTCAACCAAAGACTGCTTTTTCTCTCCAAGATTGTTTCATTTGAATACTTTTTAGTGGCCAGAAGAGATACAGTTGTCCAGTAATGAATAAGGCAAAGGATAGAAGAAATGCTGAAAAAAATTAACCTAATTTTGCTTTTCTTTTTTACTATTCTTTTAACCATCTCGCAACCCCATCAAGATTAATCTTGGGTGGGTTCCGACCCCCAGGTTGGGAACCACTGGACTAAAGCATTGCCACCACTGATAGCCAACTAAGAATATCTCTGCCCATTTATTAGGAAAATTCTTCCATAGAGTGGATAGGACACACAAACTGCTAGTAACAGCTAGTAAAAAAATGTAATAAAAGCCAATTACAATGAAATTTAATTTTAAAAAGTAGATAATATTGGATAAAGTCACAGGGTACAATACTGAGTGACATCCTCCATATTTAAACATTTGCTTTCCACTGGTATTGTCGAATCAAATGTTTCAAATTTGTAAAACTGAACTCAAGTGAACTTTACTACAGAAGAAAAGTGTATTTATTTATTTATTTATATTTTTCAGGGTTGAGTTTGGGTTAGACACTTCCCCCCCTCAGCTCTCTTTCCTCTGAATGAGCTGAGAGTAAGTCAGTGGTGAAGGCCATGAGAAGGCCAGCTTCCCAGCAGGCACACAGCAGGTCGGGCCTTTACAATCCTCTCAGCTCTCTGATGTGGTCACCTTCTCCTCCAGGACCCCACTGGGTCCCGCTAATGAGGTCGTCTCTCTGATTGCCTGCTTAAAAATACACACTGGAAGGGCACCGGTGTTTAGACACCACTGTGAGGGGTCTTTTTGTGAGAGGGGCATCTGTGCTTACTGAATGATAGATGGTGTCTGTGAGAGCTGCATGTTGTGCACATAAAGTCTAAAAATAGCAACTCAGAGTCCTCAAGCGTGACATGCAGGCACATACTGTGTAAGTGCCTCATTCCTTTACAATTAAGTCAATTTGATTGAAATGTAAAGACATATTAGATAGAAAAACACTTGGTTAAGAGCAGCACAGAGTCAGACTGACCAATGTCGTCATCGTTGCGGTCGGCTGGGTCTTTTTCCAGACACTCTCGGACCAGGTCTCGGCCCAGAAGAGTGTCTGAAGCTCTCTCCAGGTCCTCATCTTCCTCTTCCTCTTCCTCGCTGTCCACTGCAGCTTCTGGAAGTCCGGACAGGTCCACATCTCCCAGCTCGCTCTCTGTGGCCTGGAGCAAAGACAGTGGAGAAGGTAGCACAGTGGTTGGTAACAGCACGAGAAAGGAAGGAATAAGTCTGTGATAGTGACTGATTTGAACTTAACTTCAGAAAAAAAAAGAAGGAAAACCTACAAAAAACTGCATCTTATGAATTTTCAGGACATGAAATTGTTTTAGATTGGGTTTCATTTGCCTTTAGATTAAACCGGCTTGACTCAAAAAGGACTATCTCAAGCTTCAATTCCAGTAATAATGTGACCTAGAAATTAATATTGGAGCAGTGATGTGTACCATGACAAGATGGTTCGCAGGCCTTGAAATAGCGCACCAGTTTAAGAAAGTGGTATTCAGTTTCAGGCAGCACAGTATGGTGACATGATGGAGATTTGATTCAAAGCACGCTAGAATTAGGCTTAAGGGTATTCAGTATCATTACAAGACGTTGGCACATAGTGATCAATTCTATTAAAATATGGGGATATGAAAGCGGCACAAGACAAGATAGAGCAGTCTTACTAAAAGTTGCACAAAAGCAATTTTGAGTAACGTAAAAAGTGGCCAAATTCAAAAAGATAATCTTTATTCATCAAATATTTCCTATGGTTTCAGTTTCAGAGAACTGGTATGTCGGTTATTAATAATAATTAATAATTAAACAGTATATAGGCTTTAAAAAAAGGATTTTCTTGTAGGATTTTCATTGATGTATCATCCACATGAAATATGAAGAATAACCTTGGAATGAGCAGCTGTGCCTGTGACCCTAAGCCAAAACCCTGACAACAAGTCCCAAACTAGAAAACAGAGGCAAACAGCCAAATATTTAAATCCAGCAGTAATAATTCATATTCCACCATATTCCCTCCGTGCGGGGCAGACAGATGGTTGGCAGAATATGGTTCTAAAGGGGCATGGGGGCTTTCAGGTCAGGTGGGAATTGAACCATCAACCGAGAGGTGAAAAGAGGAGCTCTCCAGTGGTAGCGGCAGCTCTGTAGGCCATCTGTTAGATCTTACAGGTAGGCCTAAAAACAAAGAGAACCGTCTTGAGAAACTGTCACAAATTAATTTTTATTTATTTGATTTTTGTAAAACAGTAGTACTGATATGGATCTTGAGAACTGGCATGACTGATTTTTTTAATGAAAAATGTTTTTTTGCTTAGCCCAGTGTACAGAACTAATATGTCTAAATCTTGGTGTGATAATCTGCCAACTTCAAAGAAGAGATATTTACGTGACTATGTTTTGAAGACTGTGTACTTGACATGAGATCCAGGTGATCATTATATCATTATGTATTAGTTTGTCTTAGCTTTGACAGTGAGAAAAAATACATTAGTTAAACGATACTATGGGATCAATCCAAGCATCATTAAATCTTAAAAATTATTCAACACTAAGAATTTAAAACATAACCAATCCTGCTCAGTTTGTTAAAATAATAATGGAAACATTTAAGTAACTATCGAATATTTACCAGTGTGCTTGTTTGTTCATTTGTTTATTTATTTACTTATATTTTAGTTTTCTTCTTAACTGTATTATATTTGCCTATTACGGGGCAACAAGTGTCAGTTTATTTTGTTTATTATGTGTAACAATGCCCATATACCTCCTTGAGGGGTCATCGTAGAATAAAGAGCAAGTCTAAAAGACTACGTCGAGGTTGACCACCAATCTACCTACATTTTGGTAGTTGTTGATTTAGGAGAGTGAAGTAGATTTGATTGTGATATCAGCTGTTGAAGCTGGTGGGAAAAAGTTAATTTCCTGCCCTACACTCTACAAGATGGACTCCCTAACCAACAATGCAATAGAGCTCTGGGTTCTTCGGAGATTTGGTACCTGGCCAACGGGTTTTATAGGTTTCTCTGAGGGAAGGGGATTAAGCTAACAGTCCATCCCGAGTTCAGGCACAGGTCCACTCTTGTTTTCATAAATTAGGTTGGACAAGCTATTTAGAGGACTTTTAAAGCACACCAGCTGCTCAGCTCTGTCCTGTTCTGCACCAGATACATTTAATATGGCCTAATATATAAGAATAGACAAGCAAGAAAAAAATGCTTTCCTGTCCAAAATAAAATGTCAATCCTGAGTTTATTTTCTTTGATTTAATGAACTGGATTTGTGAGCAAGATGCACGTCGTTTCTAAATGAAACTGCAGAACCAAAAGCAGCATAAAGAGATATGACATGCAGGGATAAATACTCCATATTTATTAACCAGCACACACTCAAACCAAACACCTCAACAACAGCTTGTCCTGCAAACTGTCACGTTGTTCGGCAGTGAAAAAATATATTGTGATTGATCTGATTTATCGACTCTTGGAGGACATTTTGACTCATGTATTCATCAGGCCAGCAGAACAAGACAAAAGCCCCAGTTACACGTTTTATAGTTCCCAACAAAAGAGAAAACTCCATATTGTCAGATAGAGGCTGTTGTGGAGGTTGTTAAATTCTCGCACAAAAGTGGCCTTCAATTTAAACTTTGTTGGCAAATGGAGGCATTAAGGTAGTGGGAAAGAACAGTGGTGCAGCCCTGAGACAATAACACCTCGCTTTTCCTCTCACCCTCTGCGGCTGACATATCTTTCAGTGCTTTTGAGAGCCCTGTTCATTCAGAATGCAGGATGTGCCCTTTCAGTCTAATTCCCCCGGTCTCAGAACGACTTTGAGCCAGGAGGACATTTCCCAGGGATGAGGGACATCAGATCTGCCCAAGAACCCCCACATTTTATAGTGCTGAGACAGAATGACAGAGACAGAAAAGAGACAAAAATAAGAGAGGAACGCACAGAAGTTCAGGATATAGAAAAGAGATTAAAGAAAGAAGGGAAAAGCAAAGAAAAGAATAGGAAAATAATAGAAGAATAGAGAGTGACTGACAGGAGAGGGATGTAAAGAAGGGAAAGGGTAGAAGGAAGGAATATGAGAGAACAGGAGGGGGCAGAATGGTTGAAAAGTTGAGGAGACGGAGTTAAGTGAATGACTGTGGATTGGGTCAAGGTAAGAGAGAGAGCGTGGACAGAAAGAGAATGAGTGGGAGAAACCCATAACAAAAACAGTCTGTTGCATTGACAGCTGAGGACCACAGCTGACTTGAGGGTCAACACTTTAAGACAGCTGTAAACAAATACAGAGCTGGGTCAGCGACAGGCTGATGGGATCGGATCCCTGTGATTAATATCTAATCTCAGGATGAAGAGATCAGGTCTCAGGTGTTAAACGTCTGACCCAGGTTGACCTGACTTACATCAATCTGTAAACGCTCGCAGACAGGCTGAAGAGGGGGGACAGGCTGTGGCAGATAAGGAGGTTAGAATTTCTGAATTATGTCATTTTAGTCTGTTTTCTATTGAGAGCACAGGTGACTTTTAAATTCTGCTGACAATGACTAATGGATTCCGTAATTCATTCATCACTTTTGAGGTTACTAGTGCTGGAAATTTGGAGTAGACTTAGTCAATATCTCTTCCATAGTACTTTCTCCTTATCATTATTATTTTTTCATTTTGTTGAAAGTTTTGTGAATCCATGTTAAATGTACAACATAATCAGATAATAAGGTACATTATGAGTAGAGACTGAGGCCTCCAAATTAGCTTGGCAAGGGGGTTTGGGAGGAAAGTACCTGCACCACCTTGTGGTTGGTATTTCTCATCCTTGACTTGCTGAAATGTGAGTAAAAATAAAACCTATAATAGCTTTAAAAAATCAGGATATTAGCTTTGTTAACATTCCTCACTGAAACAAACTAGCTCATTAATTCTGTGGCCAGCAGCTCCCATTGATCATACCAGCTCATTAACTTGTAACTAGCTCATTAGTTTGCAGCTGACGGACCTCACCAGTTCTATTGATGAATGCTAACAATGCTAACAAGCTGGTGTCAAATGGAGCCCCTGCCAACCCCCACACAAAAACATGTATGAAGAATATGGCATGTAGGTTGTGAAGAAGAGCAGCAAGCTGAAATACTGCAGCAGAAGAAGAGTCAAGGCTGAAAGGTAATATTGAAAGGTTCTTGGATTTATTACGACTTTCTGTGTAAAGAGGGGAGATTAGGAGAGCTGAGGGATTAAAATGATGAGATGACAGCCTTGTCATGTACCCTTTTATGGATTATTGATTCACAGCCATTTAAATACCCTACACTCGAGAGAGGAATTTCATTCCAAAGCACACTGATCTAGTGAATGCTCAGAAATGTCACATAAAGGTAAGGCTGATACAAGAGGAGAGAGTATAATATAAAGATCGCCTGGTCTGGCAATAATACTTTTAAATTTACACTTAACATTTTACACTTCGTGCATTAAGCTGGGTGGTTACAATGGATGCAAACGTAGAATAGGCATCCTACTTTGCTGACATTAAAAGCAACCGTCACTAAAGAGCGCAAGGGTCCGAGCCACAACGCTGAGAAAACATTAAAATATAAGAGTATACATTTGAAGGACACAATCAACAGTTCCAAAGGTCTCACCAAAGGAATACCTGCAAAATGACTGTTCTAAACCCAGCTATACTGACGATGTTACTGCTTCTATACCTGTGGCACAGGTATAGACAAAGCTTGAAAGGTTAGGTTCATTTCCTGCATGTGACCTTTCATCCGCAGCAGGAAGTACAGAGGGAGACGGATCACCAGGATGCACAACTGATGCACGATAATTAGCAAGACACTAAGGAGGGAGGGTACAGGGTTGACAGATATGCTACAGGTAGACAGACAGAATTGGAGCAAATCAAGCTGGGGAGAATCCATCATCAGTAAAACACTTTTGCCGCAGACCAGATGTTGTCGCAGCGTGGTGGTTGAAGGGCTACAGTAGACAGGGGTTTGTCACTGAATTGGACAGGCTTCATTATTTTCTGTATTTTCCTTTTTTGGAATAATGGTGGCAGGGAAGAGAAAAACTTTTTTTTCCCATTCATCAAAAGTTTTCTTTTTTAAAAATTGACAGTAAAAGCAAGACGATATTCCAAAACCTCAATTGTGAGGTGACAAACAGCTGAACAAACTGATGAAGCATTACACTTCTACAGCTTGGATTCTCTATATATATTAGATTATACCGATGTTGAACAAGGAACTTCTTATATCAAAATACCACCTTAAGATATGTAACACGGGGGAAAAGAATATGGAAAGTGAAAGGAAAAATGTCCAAACTTTGATAGTTAACTTGAAAAACACAAGGTTTCATAGAACTGGAGCTTCAGGAGATCATCAATATGTCACTGATTTTAAATCCTCATTATAAACCCCCCAGTTGAAAAAAAGATGAATGATTTGAACAAGCCATGAGGTACCCACCTGGTAAATATCTGATAGGCTGCTACTCCCAGAGTCGCTGGCGATGCTGCATCCTGATTGGCTGGGAGGCATGTGCATCACCTGCTGATGGGCGTGGTCTGTTAGGTGCATCTTATTGAGGTCAGCAGGAAGCTGTTCAGACAGACAGGAAGTGGTAGAGAGACAGAAGGAGAAAAAACGGATATGAGTTCAACAGAGGCAAACGTACGAGATTACACACACAACACAACACACGCACACACATACACGGCTGTTTCATCAGCCTGAAAGCCAAAGCTGGTTTGGCACTGACTGACATGTTATACTCCAAGATAATTAACATGAAGAGGATGGAGCTGAAGACACTTCAGACAGCTATAAATTATGATCCAAGGCTGGAGGTTGATATGATGTCTGATAGACAGACGAGGGTTGGAGGCGGGAGGCTGGTTTTATATTTTTGGAGTGACCTTAACAAAACGATGAAACTGTAAATTCTGGCTGTGTCTGTCTTATTAGGATGGCATGGCTGGCTTTCTTTTATATAGACAGTGTTATGTGTGCTATGTGTGCACACTGAATAGAGAAACATGCAGGCATATGCACACAAGAACACTCAAACTCATTTAGAGCCACATCAAAAGACAGAAATATATTCACGCTAACCCAAACAAAAACAGAATTTAACACGCATACACCTTTGCCATTGCCATTTTAACAATTAAATAAGCAAATACATCAAGACGGCCACACACAAAATAAATTCCTGTTCATGGCGGTCAGTTTGCGTACTTCAGAAGAAGACAATTAGCACAAGGCAAAGTTTGAGCACCGATACAAACAAAATTCATTTGTTTCTATTTTGTTATCACATTTTCCGAAGATTGCACACTCCAAAATCCAAATTGCTCAAAGCTCATTCTCGAATAAACGCTTTAGATTCAGAATGAGACAAAGTCGTCAGTCAAGCAGCCAGCTGACTTCAAAAAAACCTGTGTGGGGAACGAATGTTCTCACATAGAGCCACACTGTAGTTTTAACTGTACAAGAGGACAACGTGCAGACAAAAACTGCCACAGAGACAAACAGGTGTCCAGATCAATACGCAACCTTTAAACTACTGTCACACAACTTTCTAGCATGCATTAAACCTAGAACCACTGCACACACCAACAAACACATAACTTGGTTATTGTAATGTTAACTATAGCCAAAGTCCAGTTTAAACAATAAAGCAAGTTTAGGGCTGGTTTTATTGGATGTTGAAAAATCATATAAACAGAGGGAGATGAGACTGGGTTTGAATGTTTCAGCACCATGGAGAGAGAGAGGGAGAGAGACTGGGCATTACTTACTATTGTGAAGTGATTATATTTGTGCATCCTAGTTAAAAGTCTTCAATTCATGAGTTTCAAGTTCCTCCCCTGTTTGTGTGCTGGTGAACAAATCAATATATCCTGGTGTCATACTCAATCTTCTCTTAATTAACAGACTGATTTACACCATCAATTAAGTGACCACTTAAAGACCACCGTTAAGGAAAGTCATGGTTCTACCATCAGAGAGATTTATATTAAGTACATAAAAAACAATCCCCAAATACACCCCCTCTCAATAGACTCAGAGATGCAATGTTGAAAGAGTCAGAAGCCCTGCAAAGCTGGACACATACTCCATGTCTAAACAGTTAGTCAACATAACAAGGCATCTTTATCCAGCCAACAAAAGGTCAAGTCCAGGTTTTACTTCCAAATGTATCAACATAGGATTGGAGAATTTTCGCACTATAATACTTAAATTTTTCTCTACTGTAGGTGAAAAAAGAACTGGTCTCCTACACCCATACATGATAGGTGAAGATGAAAGAATAACTAAAGGAGGTATTTCTGCAAACAGTATCTAGAGACTGACTGAGGAGGTTAAAAATGGGATTTCCTTAAAGCGAGGCAGGTAGGTTTCATCTCTAGTTCCTGGGCAGGTGGACAAATGTACTTACTGCCCCCTCTGCTCTAGAAGAAAAGTCAAACCTCTGATTCTCAAGTCTTACCAGTTTGGATCGGGGCAGTGTCAGGGTGAAAGAAGAAGTCCTCCTGCGACACCGTGCAAACCTACAACACACCTCCTCCATCAACACATCAGACAGTGCTGGCCGTCCAAACACACACATAAACACTCACTTAAACGCTAACACCAACAGTTGTACATGCAAAGCCACGCCAAGCCAAACTGGCGCTTAGAAGCTAGCTGAGGCAGCATGGAACCGCGGTGCCAACATGTAATATTAAAGACGTTGAGTCTGGGGGTGCTGCCCCCTCAGTACTCTCTTCTAATAGGTCTGTTGTACTGTACGACCCCATCAGCACTTAACCCTCCCTCCTTCCCCAAACCCACAGGGAAACACAGTATCGAGGGGTGGAGTTTAAGAAGTTCAATGAATTGTTCTTAATGTGTGCCATATTAAAAGGGAACACTCTCTTGGATCTTGCTTCAACGATTGTATTAACGTTTTATTTGGATATTTTTTATTGTCTGGACCCCAGAAAGATTAGCAATTGCTATAGCAGAAGCTAATGGAGGTCCAATAAAATAAACAAATAAAATCCCTATTTACCACACAGTACACTAGAATTACTGTTCGCCATTTTTTTAGTGTCCAAATTCTCAGTGTGAAATGTATGCACTATGTATCAGGAAGGTGTACCTATCATTTTACATTCATTATATGTTATTCCTACAGTCCAGGACAACATAGTGTTTGTACACGGCCACCTCTTTCCCTGGACAAGAAATGAGCGAATGGACTCAAGCCAATAAGATGTAATATGTGGAGCTAATGTGGTGAAAGCAAAAGCAATTCAGGGATTGACTTGTTATGGATGCACTGATTATTTATTTATGTTATCAGCTGGCATGAAACTTTACAGCACATTCTGGTCTGTTCATTCTAGCCAATGGGAGCATTATTAAGATGAGTAGTAATCCATTGACTGTGGATTTATTTTGACCAATTATAGGGCTAAATATCAGACTTTGTTCAGCCCCTTAGAATAGCCCTGCAGATTCACACACACATGCTCAAATATACTTGAAATCTAAAAGAGCTTCACTATAAAACTAAAGAAAGTTTAGCATCTCACTTTAAACATTAATGCATCTGGTGCCTTCTTTCTCCATCACACACACACCCCTATATTAATGTAGTATACCACTTAAATATTAATACATTGTGGGTCCCTCTGTCACTCACATATTTCAGTGATAATATTGTTATTAGCAACACTTATCATGTATGATTCTAATTTCAAAGGGTGCTACTGTAAGATTCACATACACATACTTACTCACAGGTCTCTGACATTAGTTTTAGTGTGACTGAAAGAGTATTTAAGTAGAATCCATTTCCCCATTAGTTACGGCAGTGTAATGCATTGTGTGTTTCACTTATTGAACCGCAGGCAACACCTAATCCTAGACTGTTGGTGTTATTGACTAAATCACGCATATACACAGGTAGAATTCTCTACTCTCGTCCTGGACGCTTGGTGTTGACCAATACTCTTCACTACTAGTTTGTTGTGTTTGTGTGTGAATAAGAAGAGACAGAGAAAGCAAGAGGGGGGACAGGGAGTGATTGCTAATTTCGTCACAGGTAAATGCTTATTGATTTCTGCGTGATGGAGTAGTTATGAGCCGGTGATGATGAAGCTCCCACCCTGCATCCATCGAATACATTCACCCGAATCCACATACATAGACACAGAAATGAATGTGTCAAAACTGCTAAGCCGATCGGGACTCAAAGTAAAGTTACTGAAATGACAAAAACATGGCATGTGATTGAACAGTGAGAACTTAAGCTCAAGCTCATAGAGGTCTGAGAAAAGTTGGGGAAACAAGAAATCCAACAGCAACATTTCCACTGGCGGTGAGTTTGAAATTTTGGTGAACGATTTTGGCCCAAATTATCCTCAATTCTGCAAAAGGTTAGTTTGGTGTTATGAATGGTGTTTTACAGTAAGTTACAGTGAAAACTCTAGACTTGGGTTACAGGAAGGTGAGGGTTAAAGGTAATTTAGTAGTGAGTTTTAATGTCTGCATAAGGATCAGGAGCTCAGGTGTGCCATCTAACCACCATTATAGCCTGACTGATACTGGATTTGGTTGTAGCTGGTGCTGATGCTGATATTTGGTAATCCAAGAGCAAAGTATTGCCTTTTTGTTATTCAGACATAGGTGGCTTTTACGTTAATTTTCCTTACAGCTTCATTCAGATACGACAGCGCATTAATGGAAGGAGCCCCATGCTGGTGCAATATTTGGCACCAGCAAAGAGAGACAGAACAACGGTGAGTTAAAAATGTTATAACAGCAAGGAAGAAGAGTGTTTTCTGTTCTCTCACGGGCTGCATCACTAATTGATTTTAAAACTCATTTTGCCATTGAAGCTTTAATAACCATCATGAGCACGAGGGACGCGCGCCATCACTTCTCAGTGAATGCACTGGAACATTTTCACATCAATTTCATCTTTTAACATTATTAGAGAGCGAATTCTGCTGCCTGTTTTATAATATCCAACAGCGCACAAGCTGAACTGAACTGAATGACAAGATGCCAAGTTTAAACAACTCCTATAAGCTCTTGTACTGTATGTAACGTGTTTTGCTGAATATTCATTTATTCGTCCACGCAGTTGGCATGAATGAACATTGAAAATATCAGGACACACTGTTTGTGAGATTATTACTGTTGTTGTACGAGCTTTTTTTTTAACCCATTTTATCCCGGTCACACGGCAAGAGAAAAATAGTTTTTATAGACTGATCTGATCTGAGTCTGAATCTGAATCTCCTTAACAACTTAAAACTGGCTCTTGAAGCTACTGTCATCAGTTAGCTAACTTAGTTTAGCATAAAGATTGGAAACAGGGGGAAACGGCTAGCCTGGCTCTGTCCCAAGGTAACAAAATCTGCCTACCAGCACATCTTAAGCTCTCTAATTAACACGTTATATCTTGTTCGTTTGAATCTGTACAAAAACAGGGTTTAATGTAACAGACTATTATTTGCCCAGGACTTGTTGCCAGGCAACCAGCAGAGACTCTAGGAAGTTACTGGTCCATTAACAGTCTGTTAATATTCCTGACAGACTACTGTCAACTACCAGTTGTGACATCCAACTCTGTTAACTCGCAGGCTGTTGAGCATGTTAAACAATAGAAATAATTATATAGAGTACTGACGACACCAACTTTTTTTTCCCTGAATTATATTTTTTGTAATTTTTCATTCTGCCAACACCTTGTCAAATGTGTGTTTAGCCAATACTGGCAGATAAAATTGGTGGTTCAATACATTAATCTGGCTCTACTTTGTATTCTTGCTTCTCAATAAGTAGGCATCTAAAACCCCTGTACTTTTACTGGCACAGGCAAAAAAAGTCAGATCTTGCATTAAAAAAAAATTCTGAATCAGCCTGTGGTTCTGATTCCTCTCTGTTAGGAAGTCCTGGATGGAGGAGTGTTTGTGATCTTTTCTAACTAAGAAAAGGACTTTAAGAGATAAGATTAACTTTAGATATGAGAGACGAAGTCCCTCACAAGTGTGCCAAGAACTGAAATAGGGTGAGGACAGACAGAGGGAGTTCATGTGTTTGTGTGAGAGGGAAGGATGGAGGGGAGAAGTCGGGCAAGGGAGTGATGGGGGAAGTGAATAATTGTGGCGGTCTTGTGGCTCCCATTCACACCACAGACTTAATCCTGCTCTAATCCTCCTCTTTCCCTCTCCCAGCGGGCCCAGTCATTGGGGGGTGGGTGGGTGGTTGGGGGGGAGTCCCATTCTCTTCATGCATTAAGGATGAGAGTTAGGAGATTAAATATAAATGTGCGAGGTTCCTTCAGCTGTACAATTCTATCATGTCAACAAGCGGGCACAATCATAGGAGGATCAAGCTGGCTATAAATGTTGTGTCGCAGGAAAACAGACCAAGCTTTCACAACACCAATCACTTACAGAGTCTGATTAACTCCAGAGAAGAAAACCTCATCATCTTTCATAATAAGGGTGAGAAAAGATTCAATCAAAGAAAGATGCAGCAGCCAAAGAGGGTAAAGATCCATGAGAAACAAGCCTGGGGCTGTCAGAACATCAAGTTGTTACCTAGTTTGGTGGCTTATAAATGAATAATTGGCTAATGTCCTGAACAAAGAACACAATTGGTAGGGCTGGGCACTACTGTGACATGAGTTATACAGATAATAATTTTCTAATATTCCTGTATGTTTATAATAGTGTTGTCAGTGATGTTAGTAGATGCATTTTGCTTATTAAGTAATAAAACCACCCGATAAGACATTATAAAGACTTTATGGTCAGAACTAAACTAAATTAGGCTATCTGAATAAAAGCTAGTTTTACTAAAAGGACATACTTAATATGATTTTTCATATGTGTAACAAGCTAACACAATGTCATATAGTTCATTGCAGTTTACCACCCAAATAAGGATCCTTCCCTCCACCCATCCATCCATCAATCATGGAGAAAAGCACATTAACCGACATACAAACAGCCACTCTGCATTTTTTTAGCTAACTTTATGGATACATTTGTCTTTCTGTAGACCTACTGAAGTCCCTGAAAGCAAACCAAACCAAAAACATATTAGGGTGAGGTCTTCTTTTTCCTTCTTCTATAAAACCCGACTCTATTTCACTTATTGCATCCAATTTTAACAATGAGATTAACTAGCTGTGGGTCTGAGTGCTCTGTTCCCCCTATTTCCTCTGTGATAAAATGAGCTATAAAGCCCAGACTGGTCATTTGCTACACAGACAAGAGACTGGGTTTCCCAAAGGTAATTTAGTGTTGGGATAATCTTTGCTACATTGCAGGTCAATGCGTAGAGAGATGTTTTGGGAAACCTTGAAGATGTTAATGGATGAGGCCCAGTCTGTCTATCATAATAGTCTGGAATTGGTTGTTAAGGGTCCCAGAAGGGGCCACACCATTAAAACACAAGAGGGGGATAGGAGGAGGATTTTCTGACCCAATATTGTTTTAGTGTAGGCTTCATTAGGATGCAGAGATACCATTTAATGACTAAATGGCAGGACACACCTGAGACTTCACTAAACTACTGCTAATCAGAGAGAAATGGAGACATCTACACAGACAGATATCTAGACAATGACAGAAACAGTTAATAGAAGAGGATAAGTAAGAAGATTTATCAAAAGAGATGGAGCATGACGAAGACATATAAACCAACACACACAATGAGACGAAGATGAACAAAAGAAAGAGTGATAACAATACATTAAGATGAATAATAAGGAGGACAAATGGCTTAGCTAAGTAATTAAAGAAAATATGATGAGGCTGATGAATCCTGATGAGGATGATAATTAAAATGGGTTCAACAAACAACGAAACAAACAAAGCTCAATGAATATTTAAAGACACTGTTGTTGTATTTGCCAAGAGAAAACAAAATGACAGTATCATAGAGACAGAGGTATTGTTCAGTGTCTCCAAATGGATGCTTCTGGGAGATTCAGATTGGAGGGTTGTGCATTTTTGCTGGCGATCACTGTGAAATCTTTGTTGTAGCTAAGGTATATGCATACTAGCGGATGTACAACAGAAAGGAAGGAAGACCAATTTATGGCACAATTTGGACTATTCTGGTTAAACACTATACTTTAACGAACAAACGAAAAACACACACAAAATGATTCCCTTTAGTAATACCCAATAATCTATAAATATAACTATAAGGGATTAAGATGGCGCTGTAGACAGATACAAAAGGGCTAGCACTGACCAACATTCATTCAAGTATCATTAATCGGCCCAAAAAAGAATATCCCCAGTGACCGAGTTGCCAGCTCATTTCTACTGACTGAAAATGTGCACGGGCTGTAGAGGTTTAGGGAATAATAACAATTAAGTCCTGTTTTAGAACTCCCTCAGCTGGAAGTACCAGCTATACACTACTCATAACCCCACAGCTGAGAAAATACAGGCATGGTAATGGATAGTGAGGTCACTGGTGGGGTATTTGACATGAACACGGTCGGCCTGTAGATGTCAGCAGTGACAAACTGCCTTGACATGACTTGAGTGGTATGCCAAGCAACTCAACCATCACTCAACAATGAAGTACAACAAAATGAGCATGTTAAACTATGCAAGTTAATATTGGTGTCGCTCTTTTAACTTAATTTTAGTGCTTAAATATTGCAAATACTTGCATGTGTAGCTGCTGTTTATTCATTTGCATATATTTTAGGTATCTAGCTGTTAAGTCATAGCCAACGTGACTAATTTTCTAGATCACTACTATATAGTCATCTTGATCCTATCTCCTGCGAGAGTTGTGAGTTTTTCTAGCAAGAATGTTTTAAATAGAAGCTTCAGAAAAAAAGGTGTTCATTAGAAGGCAAATTCCATAGAAGGCCTTGTGGATTTAATCACACGTTAAAACAGGAAACCTTAGCTGTTAACATGTCTTCACTCATAACAGCTGTCACCATGTGTTGAGTTACCTCAGAGCAGGTTGTTACACCAGAAACCACACCACAGACAGCAGTACTTCACCTCCACACAAGTAGCTGTGTCTCTCAGCACAAATGAGTTATCCTTCCCTTGATGTAACACTTAACCTGATGTTTGAATCTGATTTCCACTATTTTTTTCATTTCTCTGCTCTCTGAGTCACTCCGTGTCTTTGCATTGTCTCTTTCCGGCCGACCTCACCTCTTCGCTTTGATTGTCTTTGTTATTAACTCTCCTGTCTCTCTCTATGTCCGACGGTTCACTCCCTCATTACAGCCTCCACTCTTCAGTTTCCCTGCCACAACTCCGGTCTTAATTTCTTTCACCTTCTCTTTTGGCCTTCACCACTTTCTGTCTGTTTCTTGGTAAATATTCTCCATTCTTGCATTTTTCTCCCTACTGGATCAAACCCCCCTTTCTGCTCCGACCCCCAGTTCTGCATCAAAGGGAGCAAGGAGGAGTGAAATGACTGCAAGTAGCCTCATAAGACTAGACAGGTGAGAACATTGGCTCTGCTGTCTGGATCCACACACACACACACACACACACACACACACATTACATTTTGAAGCTCCAGATTTAGCCCTGTAGCACTGCAGAAAGCTTTGATCAATCGAGGCCACTGTTGGCTTGGTCTAATGTCGTAAGAGGGGCACGGTGTCGGGAAACACACACATTCATGAGCAAGGCAGAGAGGAAAATACATGCACATACACACACAAGGACACACTCGTATTTATGCACAATGGAATGCCCACAACAACACATACAAAAAGAAATACACAACACAAAATCATAACAACTTACAGACACACACAGATAGAGTATACAATATGTGAACTGCATGCATCTATGGGCTCCATTCAGTAAAACATACACTGAGCTTATTGAATAGGCTCAGCACATAGCCACGCTCCACTCTATTACTGGCAAGTCCACAGACAGTTGGATTAAGATACAGTGCAGGGACACAGATGGAGGTGGAGAGAAAATAGAAGGACCTGAAGTGAATATGACTGAGTGAGAGAGAGATGGAGAGACAGAGAGAGGAAAGAGTGTAAGAGGAGACAGGGAGAGAGGCAGCACATGATTGAGACTGGATTGGGAAAGTAAAGGTAGCAGAGAATGGGGAAGAGTGTATAATAGAGATAGGACTGACAGCGAGGGGTGGAATGAGGATGGAGTGAAAGGGAGGGAACAGATGAAGATAAAAAGTCTCAAATATTCTCTTAAGAATCCAATTCTACCTCAGTCCAGACTACCATATCTCTGGCACCATGGCTGTCTCTCTCTCTCCCTCTCTCTCTATGTGTGTGTGTGTGTGTGTGTGTGTGTGTGTGTAAGTGTGAGTGTGTGTGTGCACCAGCTGGGGAAAGGGGAGATGTAATGAATTGAAGTTGGAATTGGAGGTGACAACTGCGAAGGCAGACATGCCACAGAGAAAGGAAAGGAGAGAGAGAGAGACAGAGAGAGAGAGAGAGAGACAGACAGGGAGAAACAGAGAGAGAGAGAGAGAGGAGGGGGGAGATGGGGGGGTGGAGCTAGCAGGGGACCACATGAGGAGATGAGGACTCAGATACTGTCGAGCAGAGAAGACTGCATGTGCATACATACAAACAGGAATTCAAACACATGCCTTGTTCTCACAGTGAGACTCCCTCCGTCTCCTGCCAGCCCTACTTTCTAAAAGGTGGCTCCTACTTGCAGTGAACATCTTGACCAAAAACAAACAAACAAAAAAAATGCGTGTGTTAACTGCTGCTTTACATTGCTCATTCACCTATTCTGCTGGACTGCAGACGAAGATTAAACCCAAGTTAAGAGAATAAACACCCTCCTCACAAGAATAAAAACCCATTGTACTCGTGCTTCAGTTTCTTTGCAATCATCCTTTTATATTAAAAGGGTCACACCACTGATTTTAGACATTGTGTTTAATTTACTTGTTATGAAGAACTCAGTTGAATTATGTCTTCTGTGACTCTGGAAGCAGCTTTTGAAAATCTGGGAGAATAACCCAGATGATGTCACAGTGATGTCATCGGGGTTATCTCAGTTTCTGCTTGAGATTTTATAACAAATTTGTAACAGAGAGCCTGTGTTACAAACTGATTGTGTGAAGTTTGAAGGCATTTACCAGGCAGGGGGAGGCTAATAAAAGACGCTATCAGGTTGCATTACGGGAAGTGTAGGATCCAGAGTTTTTCAGTTGTGACTGCTACTAGGGGCTAAAAGTCAGAATATCTCGGCCTCTGCAGCTTTGATTTTGATGATTCTTTTTAAAATCAGTTTCTCACAAGCCCCCCAACTTTATGGAAGTGCAATACTAAATCACTGTAGTACCCTTTAAGAGTTTCCACAGCAAGTGCACAGCATGTCAAACTCAGCAGCAAGATATTTTTAGACAGGTTCCTGTTTTCAGTACGACTGACATGACAAAAGGTTGTGCAGCAACTGACACTTAACTTAACAAAAATTCTGTTATTGTTGCAATAAAAATTTTTTCCTAACTGTGTTAACTTTCTCTACAGTACTTTTTTTGGCAACATATGCTCAAATGTTTTGGAAGAGAAAATTAGACACTGATGGTTGGAACCTGAAAGTGTGGCAGCTTGAAAGAAAAACTTTTTTTTTTCCAACATAAGGTGGGGATTCTGCATAGCAACACACTGCCTAGAAATCTCTCTGAAACACATTTTAATCTCAGTTATGGAAAAACCTGCATCCTGTGATTTGGCAGGCACTGGTTTTGTGAGGTACAAGGTTCAACAATCATTGGTTGGCAAGTTTTTAGCCTGGATAGAAAGTGGCTGGCAAGCTTCTTCAGTGGATAAACAGCCATTAGTTGGCAGTATCCACATTTTGTTGTGCCAGTATTGTGACAGACGGGATGCTGAATGGCACTGTCACCAACGCTGCCAAAGGCCTGTGACTTTTGCCCCAGTTGTCTGAGAGTGATGAAGGAGAGAGATGCAGAGAGGGGGAGACACACAGGGAGAAGAGCAAAGAAGGATAAACAAAGGAGGTAAATAAAAATGGAAGGAAGGAGGAAAAAGGAGAGGAGAGTGTGTGTGTGTGCATATGTGTGGTGTTTCTCTGCCCTCATTTCATGTTTAATGAATCATCCACACATTCTGGACACATTACAGCAAACACCAAACACAAGGATTAACCTTCGAACAATGGATTGTGCATATGCGTGTGAGTGTTTTTGTGTGTGTATGAGTGTGTCATAGTGGAAAAGTCCACTATCCTGAAACAGCCCTGCATCAGAACTGTATTATTACTAAACACTGTACTGGAATTTGAACTGAATATGTATATTTTCACAGAAAAATGACAAATCTTGAAATTAGTATGGGTGGGACAAAGTTTTTCTTTTGCAAGTCACAAGTAAGTCTCTAGTTTTGGCTATGATGTCCTGAGTAAAGTCAAGACAATCAAGACAGGTAACCAGTTCAGAGTAAAATCCAAGCCCTAAAGCGTTTTCTTCAAACCCTAAACAAGTGATTATTTGTTTTGCTGGTGTACACTGCCAAACATACCTTTCCCTCATGCTAAAGTACAAGTGAAATCACTAGTCACTGGGGCTAAAATCTAAAGTCAAGTTGCAAAGTCACCAGATACTGTAAGTGATTAGAGTCTGACTCAAATCCACAAGTCTGGGAATTAGAGTTTGTAGATTCCTTGCCATAGTTTCACAGATATAACAGAAACAATGTAATTAATTTCACAAGGAGTTTCACAAGAAATACACAGGTAAAGTACTTGACTTGTTAATGTAAGAACATGAAATAAACATGAAATAATCTCTCAGTCCCACTCCCTTCATCAGGATAAGCTACGCCAGTCTGGATTTTTTTGGTGAGTAATGGCTCTAATTTGGCTTCATGCTCATTCATCCCACACAGTCTTTACCACTCATTCAGTTTTCTGGCGGCTTACACTGTGAAGAAGGTAATTAGCATGGGTCAGCACCCCTGCAGAGTCAAGTATTCTTCTCTGGAGGACTGAAGGTATTACAACCAGGCTTTAGTGGAAATTCCTTCCAGTTGGTATCTAGAGAGAGTGTTTGCGTGTGTGTGGCAGCAGGTAGCAGACGGTAGTTGCTGCCAAACAGTGTTAGATGTTTCTGAAAGGAATATGCAACCCGCCGCAACCCGTCTGCCCTCCTCCTCTAGTCGCTTTAACACCTGGGTGAGTAAAGTAAAAAAAAAAGGGAGCGTGGGATTCAAACCTGCTTGGAGTACAAAATGTTTGAGGTTTAATGTATCAGGGTTAAGACCAACAGCACTGGGTAGTCTACCATTGAAAAATAAGATAGAGTCAATATTTTTTTGTAAAAGTCTACATTTTCTGATGGTCATTGGATTGTCTGATGTGACAAACCTCAGCCATCTTTTCCTCCAGGTGGGTTAAAAAAAACACATTTAACTTTCTGCTATTTCAGCCTTTTCTTTCCCATCCATCTCTTCTCTCCCTCATTCATCTTTTTTTTCTCCTTCCCCCTCTTTAGTCTGCAACCCATCTTTTATCTTCCTGCTGTGGGAGAACAGTGTGGATAAAAATTGGTGCTATGATAAAGGATCTATGTATATGTGATTTTGAAAGGGTTGATTTAATGTTAATTAATGGGATGGCACCCACATCTACAGTACTGGCTGAACAGATATGCAAGTATGTAAAGAAGTTGCTGCAGCTTTACTGATGCCACTATTTTGACCTTATGTGCTCTGTCTGCTGGACAAAGTTCACTGACTTAAATATGCAACTTGTGAGACATGTAAATGATATGATAATATGAAGAATGAATGTCTCCATCTGTTTGTGAACAATGTTTTTGGGGTAAAATGCTGGTCCTATCAAATGTGTGTATGTAGGGTTTCTAATAGAGTGAACTTGATTGTGTTCACCATCAACTCTTTTGTTCTGTGTGTGTGTGTGTGTGTGTGTGTGTGTGTGTGTGTGTGTTACAGGAAGCTGCAAGGCGTCTCTGTCTGGGCCCCTGAGGAAGGTGGGCCACGGCCAGGTCTGCCGGATACAGGAGGGAAGGCTAAACACTTGGCTTTAATACTGCCACAGCTACTTGTGCATGCACACACGCACACAAAAAATCCATACGCTCACGTGCACAGACACACAGACACATACACCTTAGTACCTCCTGGCTCCCCTCTGTTAACAGATGCTTCCTGCCCTGCAGCCCAACCCACACTACTTCACACATACAAACACACGCATGCGGCACGTCCCTGGCACCCCTACAGGTTGACCCAGGGGCCAGGTGGAGGGCCAGCCCCACCCTTTGGTTCTCCTGTGGTGTTTTTGTTAATGTTGGATCCTGTTCCACACTGTTGGCCCACTCACCTCAGCCCAGACAGAGCAGACTACAATTTCGGTACCATTGGCAGGACAGGAAATTAACTTTATCTGCCCATGGCCTAACATTAATCCTGAACTCCAACGTTTATCAGACACGTTATTATTTTACCTGGCAAAAACTATTCTTGACAATAAAAGAAAGTCAGAGCGACTGCCAGAAGTGAGCGGAACTGGTCCTAACATGGTTGAAAAAGGCAATTCTTTCCACTATGGTTTGAATTTATAATCATTTGGCTGCTTTTGGTGTGAATGTTTCTTGCTGCTGCCAGGATGTCTCAACGTGACAGCCTACAGATGTGCATTTGTATTTAAAAAGGATTTTATGTGCTAATGAATATTCAGTGTGAAAATGTGAACGCTGAAATGTAGTTAAAATAATAGTTGAAAGCTGAGAAAAAAACTACTAACTTCACTGAACCAAACATGCAAATGGAAAGTTTTATTGTAGAGTGTGCAAAGGGCCCCTAAGACACAAAGAATTGCTTGCTTTAGAGGTTGGTTGGTCACTTGGGTCACTGTGTGTCTGTGTAATACGGAATATTAAAAAAAGAATAATTCATTAGCAAATTAAAAGAGTTTCATGGTTTTGCATTGCCAAACTGACCTTCCTTCTGCCTGGTCACATTTGTTTTCATACAGGCATACCACACACTGTCTGCTTCCCCCACTCTCTCTCTCTCTCTCTCTCTTTGTTTTTTTCTCTCTCTCTCTCACAAATTCACAAACACCCACAGAGCAATCACCAATCCATCCCATCTTGTGTTTATAAATGCCCTTGAAAATTATCCAGTAAAGGCTCTGTGGCTGTGGCAGGCAGAGGAGGGGATGTGGATCAATAGCAGTGAGATAATGGGAGCAAGGGAAATTGGGGGGGTGGGGGCTATGGGTGGTTGAAATATCAGCACTAGGATGTGTGTGCACGGGTGGGGGTAGCAGCTCATGACTGACAGAGCTCCGGTAGGTGGAGTCTGCATATATAAAGTGAGGGGGAGTAATTTATGTGGGTATTATGTTGTGACCATTGCAGAGTGCCAGCATGTAGGCCTGTGTGTGTGTGTGTGTGTGTGTGTGCATTTGTGGGTGTTAAACTGCATCTGGGAGTGAGATGCCAGTAAGGCTGGGTGTCACATGCATGGGTGTATATGTGTACAGACAATGTGTATGTATGTGTGTGTGTGTGTGTTTGTGCACAAAGGCTAGAGTGCATCTACACATGAGCAGCCTCACTTTCAGTCCATTTAGCCTAGTAATGTTGACCAGCTTGGGCATGTTAATGCACACGGGGCCTGAGTGGGCTTTTCACTCTAAAACTTCAGCCTATCATAGCTAATGGACAGTAATTACACCATTCAGGACACAACGCTGTCTCCTTTATGCCACTGTACCCACTGAAACAATCAAATAGCACTGCATTATTTTCTTAGTTCGACATCAAAAGGTGAAGTGTGTTAAACTACTAAGCAAGAAAGTGCATTTTCTATAAACTGAGAATGGTCACCTGTGACCTTTGTCTGGAATATAACTAGTATTGGAATTGGTGCTATCATGAAATTTGACGATATGTGTATTTTATATGGCCATCAATTGTGGCCAATATGTGGCAGCGCATCACCTGATCATATCTCCAAGATTAGCTGTGAAAAATATGCAAAAAGTAAATATATGCCTCAAAGGCCGTCAACAATGTGCCTTTGACCAATACACTGAACGTGCAAAAGCTCCACTTGAGCTACTTAATGACCAGATACCAGGGGTGAAATTGTATAACAATGTAGCAAGGTGTTGGTGGACAAGAGCCACCATGCTTAGTCAACTGTTCCTGAATAAATAAAGGTTTTAAACCTACATTTATTTTGTAGCGTCCTTGAGTGAGACCTTGTGCTGCTCCCTGCTTATTCAATCTGAATCGCAGTGGATGAGAGGTACATCCATGTACCTAAATGACTTAAATACAGCATTTGCAGTATACTTCAACGTGGTACAAAGAACAGTTTTTCTCAAAACACTAGGAGGTGACAAAGGCAAATGGAGAGTCCATTCAAACTCTACCAGAGGTTCCACTGAAGTGAACTGGAATAGCGCAAGTTATTAACTAAAATCTGTTTTTGTAGCAAAACATCAGAAGACAGAATTTGAATGTGCTATATTTGTCATCTGGCAATGCTAAAATGGAGTTCAGATGTTCCATGTAGGGCAACACCTTTGGAAAAATCAGATTTTCTTCTTTTGGCTCATTGTTGTTGATTTCAGAAAATACCAACAAGAAGCAAAAAATGCTTTTTGAGACCTCCATTTTCACATATAGCACAAATATTGTTTTCCACAACTGCTTATGGTATTTATGCTGCTTTACAGCATTCTCACAAGCCAGCAATACTGTTACTTTCAGGGTTTTTTTTTTCATATTTCCAGACTTACAAAGGGACCTTATATAAGAGATGCACATGCAAAAGGGGCAGAAAATTTGCAACAATGTGTGTTTTTGTTTAGAAGGATTGAAAAGTAATTTATGATTTATGGGAGGGGAGTCGGGCATGGCCTGGCCTAATGCAACCCATATCGATCTTTATCACCCCTACTTCCGGTGCATATGATATCCTAGACCTCCCTCGGCATGCTAAAAGCCCTCTCTCTCTCTATTGTTGCCTCTTGCTCAGATTCTCTCTCTCTCTCTCTCTCTCTGTCTCTCTCTGTCTTTGTCTCTCACTCTTTTACTCCCTCTCTCCTTGTGCTCTTATCTGGACACCCCCCCCCCATATCTCTGGGCTCAAAGGCCACATTACCTTGACACCCTGCATGAGTACTGTCAGTCCGTCAATCAGCCTGTCTGTGGGCTCGAGGTCAGAGTAAACCTGTTAAGGGCAATGTGAAGACGCTGTGGCATTACATCACCTGGCAAAGGTCATCCTCTTAGTGCACAGAAATGGTCCTGTCAACATATTCAGGTACCAGGGGAGCCACGTCGCAACTATCTAATACTCTTTTAATGGTGCCTGCAGTTTCCATCCACTGATCTGATGATGCAGAGGATTACAGAACAAAGTGCATTTTATGATCGACAGCTTAGTACAACCTGTTGACCGCAACATTTTTTTATCAAGATGCCGAACACACTGGTTTTTGTCTTTTCTTTTTTAGTCTCACTTTATTCTCATGTTACACAGCAAAACCGAGCCTCATAAACTGGCATTTCTCTTATTTTTGATTATTTGGCTTGTTTGTAACTTCTTGATGTCACAGGGTGCAATTACCATGACTGCACTGACCTCCGAGAGCATTCAAATGTCACGTTCTGTGTTACAGTAGCTAATTTGAATGTCCCGGGTCTTGTTTCGGTCTCAAACTGCCATGATATGGGCCTTGGTATTCAGGAACTCTCTCAAGTAATGAGAGTAAAATATATTTACCCACTGGTTTTACAAGTTTAGAAAACAATATTCAAATGTTTCTGATTTTGTCAATTTTTTAGAGATTGCCCATGTGAAAAATCAGGATGATATGGTTACTGTTTACTTAAACCTTGATTACAAAATTAAAAAGTACATTACAGGTATTTTGCTGACACTCTTATAGCATATGTAATCAGGGTTTTTGCCAATTGCTCCTCCAATTAAACCACAACAATCACTTCATTCCATTTTTGGACTGAAATCAGTCTGGTAATTACTTGAGGTGTTATCTTTATCCCTCAGAGTGACATCTGACCATGTACCTTCTGGAAAAAAGTGTAAAATTTCGTGGCGCTCAGCTCCTAATCAGACGTGGCATTGTCTGGGCATGAAGCCACAGCACTGAGAAAAAGGGTCAATAGACTATACTGAGGAATAATTAATCTCCTTATTCCACTCAATAGAGGTCCAGCAGTTTAATGTAGCTATCTATCCTATCTGATCTAATGATGAATGGGAGGCCAGCAACTGTAGCTTGAATCAAATATAGCATCTAGCTGTTTAAATAGAGATCTACTTTGTAATTTCTTTCCTCATTTAAATCTACTTTGTAGCCTATAAAATGACTCATTAAAAACCAACCATTAAATTAACTGGTTTCATCTTGTATGATTATACATTACGTTTTCCTGTTATTTTTTGTAGATACATTTTGGTCCATGTTTCCATGCATGCTGCGGGTGAAGAGTGGCACTTATTTGGATATTCCAGACGCTTTCTTCTTCGGTCTACCTGTCCATCTGCCTGACTTGCCTTGCCCTTCCTGCCTTGGCACTGAATCCATCACCCCACTGAAACTCCAACACCACCATAGCCCCATTACTATTCAATGCAGCATGGGTCCACACAAACTGATTATGCCAATGTTCAGCAAGGCCCATTGATTGCGGAGGGAAGCAGCCTGGGTCAACCTGAGTCGGGACCTGCTGCGCTCTGCCAGGGAAGTCTGCAGCCGGGAAGGGGGGAGGGGTTATTACAATTATTTTCAACCTAAGTTATGTGCTTATGTTGAGCATAAATCCTCCTATCAGCAAAGCATGACACTTCCTGGTTTTTTTTAATCAAAAGCTTATCTGGTTAGAAATGATTGATAGTGGGAAATCTTCATAGCACATATGAAAGAAGAAAGAAAGACAATTTTCTCAAAAGAAATATACAAATCATGTAGAAGTATTTCAACTGAGCAGCAAAGAGAGAAAAAGTTAGATCGAATAATAACCAGCGGTTCCATTACAGCTAGATACTGGCTATGTAAGTCCATACATTTTTTCCACAAGTCTCGATGCTCAATTTAACTTCTTCCTCTATATCTGGGAGGCAAAGTTGAAAGTACTGCTCAATCGAGTAGACACTACTGCTGAAAGAGAAGTATGAAAATCAGTCACACTGCCATTTGGTGCCACAATCATGTAAGGTTACCGACTTTAAACAAACTCTTACATGTAATTTTAAGTTCATTGTTAAACCACACTGCTGAGAAGCTACAGAGAAAGGAGTGAAAAGGAAATGCAAGGCATCTGGAAGGGTAATAAGCAATGGGTGCCATTTGGTGCAGAAGCAGAGAGCAAAGGTTGGACATGTTAGGATGCAGATGGTTTTAGAAGGAGTTGGTGTGATTTATAAGACAGGAAGCAGCAGATGAGTGAGGATACAGCCCAGCAGGGCAGCAACAACAGCAGCAGCATCAGGCTGGCAACAACAACAACAGGCCCCATTATTGATGTTTAAATAATAGATGGGGAAAGAGAGAGGGTGAGGGAGAAGAAGAGGTGAACAAGTAGTAGAGGATGGAAGAGTCCCTTACTAAAAACAGATGAGAAAGGAAGGAAAGGGGAAAGAGGAAGACAGCAGGAAGTCCTCGCTAAAAACAGAAGAAAAAGAGAGACAACGATAAAGAAAGAAAGAGGGAGAGAAAATATGGGAGAGGCACAAAAGAACACAGAGGAAGCTCGGAAAGCTCAGCAGGGAACAGGTCCCATGTTGGCAGCGGGGAGGGTCAAAGAGTTCGGCAGCAGAACATTTTGACAAGTCTTCCAGCAGCGGGAGGACGTGGACTGAGGTTGTGTTCCATTGGGATGAGCAGGACATGATTTAAAGAGACAGTTCACCCATAAACACAACACAATAAAACAATAAAATGTAAGCAAGATGTTGAAAGCCTCTCAAAGACAGCAACTGACTGCTTTCTTAAGAGGAGACTGTTCTAGCCCAAGAGGACCACCCTTTTAAAGATTCTGTGCTGTTTATTGGAGATGTAAATAAATCTAGGCCTCATAACTGCTCGGTGTGTCAGAAAAAAAGGCCCTGCTGGCCCCACAGAGCAGCTCCACTGGCCTACATTTCGCTGTCTGTCATCTGATGCCAAATTTCCAGCCACATCGTCAATATTTCAATAACTAACCTCTGACGTTAGAAATTAGAGCAAGAGAGCATGACATGCTATATGGTAAGAACTGCAGTTTAGAGTAGTGGTAACAAACAAAAGTGCCTAAATGACAAAATAAACTGTTTGCTTTCCATAGCAGCTCAGCCTAGAGGGTTATTCTCCAAGTGTGTAGTAAACAAGACTGTAGAAAAGATTGTAAAAGCCTGTTGGCAGCTGCAGATTCCCTGTAGAGAAGTAAAACTAAGTGATTCATATGAATCAAACAACGGCCTGCTCACTACTGTTTTGCCATCTGATCTTTTAGATCTCCTGTAGTAAGAGGACTGGTTCAGTTTTAAGACCAAAATTGCATTTAGGGTAATTAAGCCTCTGACTGGTGGGGAATGCATAAAATGCAAAGCTGCCATTACCTGCACTGGTGTTGTATGGACTCGTGAATCATTCGAGATGAATCCGAGATCACTGCAGTAAAGAATTTCACCAATCCCAACCAGCACAGGCAAAACTATCAAAAGAGACCGACTTCTAGAGAAAATAATTGGCTGCCATTCTGAGAAGGCAGTCAGTGATAAAATTGTAAAAACCTCTTGTGGAATAAGAATCATGCTTCAGAGGCTTTCTCTTACTCACTAATGTATTTTTCTGTCTCTTTCTTTCTTTTCTGTCTTTCTCTGTCTTTCCCTCGAATTTCAAATCACACTCCAGGATGGCTCTTTATCTTTCTTCCTTTCCTCATCCCTCCCTCCTTGAGATCCCAGAATGAATTCACAAAACCTTTTCGGGGAATTAAAATCCCTTCGCAGACCACCCTCACACTCTGTCTTCCACTATGCTTCTCTTCCCTCCAACCCGACTGCAGTGTATTTGATCGCTACTGTATCTCCAGACAGAGCACACGTTACCTAATGGGAGGAAAAGGGAAACTTAATTAACCTTTGCAAAAGGTGGGCTCATCACAGACGCCGACCAATTAACTATGGACTTCAAACAGGACGAGCTGGATGAAAACCTCAGCGGCTCTAGACTGAGGATAAATTAGCTAGACTCATGCAGCATAGATGGGCCAGTAATAACATACAGACACAAAAGTTCAAGTTAAGCGAGGGCAAAAAGTAATTTGCTCTTTCCCTTTGGTTCTAACAATGGTACATAAAATGAGAGCTAAAGCATTTAACTAATGCCTAAAACCTTAATGAGTAAACATTCGACTAAACAACAATTTAGGGACGATCAATAGGCGATTGGAAGATCTGAGAAGCTGACAAGTGACAAATGAGGCCACCTGCTCTGAAACGCAGACACTGAACTGGAAATAACCTGCAACAGTTGTGGTCCGGATGTTCAGTTGTCAGTAGAATTAGGCTGATAAATAAGCCGGTATATATCGGTATCGGTGTGTATGGCAGCTGATAAGTAACAAGCAATGTCGGTACAAAAATGCCAAAGATAAGTCTGAGTTCATTTAGGAACAGTGTCTTCATTCACAGTTTCACAAACAGAGCTGAAATGATTAGCTGAATAACTGATTAGTCAATTCACCGAAAATTAATTGGCAACTATTTTGAGAATGGATTAATTGTTAAAGTAAATGTTCAGCTAAAACACCAAACAATCCCTGGTTACAAGTTTTCAACTGTGAGGATTCTCTCTTTTGATTTGTCTTAAGTGATAGTAAATGGATAATTTGAGGGTTTGGACTGATAATCAAACAAAACAAAACAAATGAAGACATCAACTTGGGCTTTTGGAAATCGTAACAGGCATTTTTCAATTTTTTTTTGAAATTTTAGAGACTAAACAATTTATCACAGCCCCACTGAGAAATGTAAAATGTCCCACACAGTACATATCAAGGTATCCTTATCCAAAATGTCTGTTTATCTATAATAATAACAACATCAGACAATTTTTTGTTATCAGATTTTTTAAACTCAAATATTGATATCGCTATCAGCCTACAAAATCCAGTATCCAGTAGTTTCGAACATCAAAACTTCGAAACTCTGGGTGTACCATGCCTGAAGGAGCAAAATCAGACAGTGTAAGCCAAACCTCAGAAGGTCATGTAAAATGTCACGTAAGATGGATGTGTCAAAACTACAGTTAAAAGCTGTTTATATGGCAGCACCGATGAGCTATCATAAAGTGAAAAAGCAAAAAGAAAAAACTACTTCAGAATTGGATTTACAAGGTTTCCATTCAGCAGCAGTGACATTGCAGTGAGATATCTATGCATAATTTGGATCACACAAGAGATGAAGAGCAATAAAGATGAGTAATAAGGTATTTAAGACTGAGCTGTGTGACTGCGTGCGGTACAGATTTAATGTGTTATCTAAAGATTGAACATCTTCTCACTTTATCCCCTTTCATCTCCAGGGACCTAATTATTACTTATCCTACTGACAGCATGTGCGCACACACACATACACACGGACACATACACACATACATAATGAAGACAAACATCTCTGAGGCTTTCAGCACCCAGACAGGCGCTCCCAAAGAGACAAAGACACATAGGGATCTATCCCGACAGTCACTCTGCCCGGACAACCAGTGAGCTGCGTAGCATAGGGGTCCTGGCATGTTGTCCCTCAGCTGATTCTTTTTATCATCCAGGCCTTTAGTTTGAATATTAAAAAAAAATAGCAAACAGCAATAACAAACAAACAAAAACAAGAATCCATAAAAGAAACAAGTTACGTTTCATGCACTGTAGTTGCTTTCCTTGCATCATCAAGAAGTTCACCAGAGGCTAGGCTAACTCTGGCGGATTATTCTGAGCAACTAAAACTAGGACATCAAACTGTTAATTATACACACGGCTACATCATTACCAGTCTGCTGCTGACTACTGGGAGCCAATAGACAGATAAGACAGATCAGATGGATTACATGTACGCACTGACAGATATGTGCAAAAACAAAGAAGTACACAAAAATCATTGGTTGTCATGGTTACAACAGCACTTTACTGCACAGACGAGGGACTTCATGGCTTGTAACTCAATCTGCAGAGTTTTTGCAAAAAATACTACCAATTATTTCACTAGGTTTTGTGGTAATGATTATTAATTGCCATCATTAGTCTCAAATGGTATCTTACAGTGTCTCATTATTTTATCCGTTCAATTGTGAGCATTACTGCTATTATCAATTTCATAAATATTACTATATATAGACTTCTAGGCTATAAATAGTGTAACTTTTGTAATATTTATCCCATCATCTGTGATCTTTGCTCTCTTTCAAATACTACACTGTCAACTAAAGTAAAAAAAGATTTAGGGGCATAGCACTGTGGCTTCCGAACATTATTTTTAGAAACCCTCAAATCAGTTTGTCCTTTGGAGAGTAAGAAGTGTTGCAGCTGCTAGGAATAATAAAACATTGGTGCAAAGACAGAATAACAAAAATCTCCTACGTCTTCATTACATCAAAGCTCTTCAGTGACCACACACAGAGTGCGGTGCAATGTTTTGATATGTGGACTTCCATCAGGTTTGCCCTCTCAGTTGACTAAACCCTGTACACACATGAGGAAGCATGATAGGGTTCTTTTTCATACACTTCTATATACGGATAGTTAAAAGCACTACTTCTTGTCTATTGGGTCAACTGACACATCTTTTCTATATACTATGTAGGCGATTTTTTAAATTCATCCTCCCTTATGGTGAAGGGACGGGAAAAGGCTTTGGCATGGCACCAGCTGTGGTGGATATCAGTATTTTTCAGGACACAACAGTTAAAATTCAAATTAAAAGGAAGAAGCAAAGCATGAATGCGTTTCTAAACAGACATAATAAATATTCGTCATATGCATATAAATCAAGCTCATTTTCTCCCATCCCCACCCTATCTCTCCTTCTCAGTAACACACACACACACACACAGAGGCGGCAGCATCCTAAGCCAGAGGCACTGGCCAGAAAAGGGATTACGACATCGCTTACTTTGGAAGACCACGGCTGCAAGCAGTTGGCATAGCAACGGACCAGGAAAGCCATTTCCACAGGAGGGAGGGTGCCAGCGAGGGGAAGTTTCCCCTCGTTCACCAAGAGATGAGGAAAAAAGAAAAAATTAAATAAATAAGTAAAAGAGGAGGGCAAGGGCTGACGCCGATCTCTTTGCTGCAAGACGAGAATTGTCCAGAAGGTGATTTTTTAAAAATCCTCAGTGCTGATTTGGCAGGAAAAACGTAGAAGATTGGCTCGACCACTGTCAGACGTCGCTATAGAAGGAGACTTAAAGTCAAGGCAGATCCATTTATACGTCAAGCTTTCCCTCTTCTACTAAAGCATTCAAAGGAACTGCAACAGAGATGCTTAAAACACTCCTAATAAACCTGGAAATCTGCAGAATATTCAAAACTAACCCCAGAGGGGAGGCTGCGTGGTCAAAGATAAAGCCGTCCAACTTAACATCCAAATTCAGAAAGTTAAAAGTAGAAGCTCACTGAGTCATTTTTGTCTTCTTCTAGATTCACTTTCCTTCTTTAAAGAAACAGAGGTTCCTCTCCTCAATAGATGAGCCAATGCACCTGCAGCCCCCTGGGAAGAAGCCTCTTGCCTGGCTTAAAGTCGTCCAAACAGTTCCCTCTCACCTCCCAGACGCCTGGATCGTTTGCCTGCAGCTCTCCTCTCCTCCTCATTCACTGTCTACGTCTGTCAAACTCCTTTTCTGTCTCTTTGCAACTCTTTATCTCTCTAAAGAGCTCCAGTGGTGCATGTGCGTGCCCAGCGGTGCAGCTCCATGGCAGGGGCCAGTGATCCCGCTCCCTTACCCCAGCTTCAAGCTCTCTTCCCTGGTTAGCGCTCACACCTCACGCCGGCATTCCTCCTCCCCCTCCCACCCTCGGAGAGAGAAGCTACCGTGGATAGGATGCTGTGCTGTGGAGAGCCAGCCGCTAATGGGGAACGGAGGAGAGAGTGAGAGCGAGGGAGGAGGGAGAAGGGAGGAGAATCCAGCTGAAAAAGAATGACATCACCTGTGCAGCGAGAGAGAGAGAGAGAGAGAGAGAGAGGGAAAGAGAGAGAGAGGGGATGGGAGGTGGCGTGGATGAAGTGAGAGCAAGCAGGGGGAAACTGCATTAGATGGATTGGCTGCTGAGCAGATGTGGATGAGAGAGAGAGATGGACAGAGAGAGAGAATGGGAAAGACAGAGATAGAGAGGAAAGAGAGGGAGCATCTTTATTGATCGGCTGGTAACATAAAGCTGAGTGTATTGAGGCAACCCCCTCCCTTTTGTGAGCATAAATTACAAAAAAAAGGGGGGGTTAGAGGGGGGCATAAATCACAGAGCCCCTATCAGATACAAAGACAGACGCTGGCGGTATTTCGGCAAATGTGAACACACGACACAATAGCACAAGCCGATAATGGGTCCCCCCCCCGCCCCAAAAAGCACCCGTCTGGAGGATTTGCGACACAGTAGACAGGATTTGACGTATAAAAAAGGCCCAATCACAGATAAATCACTCTAATCAGCACATCGCTGAGCAAAATACTGAGGTAATAAAGGCATTAAGGCTGAGAAGTCTGTAGTTGTAAACTATTAGAAGCAGACCAGGTTCTGACAACAACAACAAACACTGTAATCATGGAGTGGTTCATCCCACTTGAAGCATCAGATGTGTTATACCACCAATGAAGTTAGACAAACAGAAGTACATCAAACTGGCTTTTTGACCCTTTCAGCTCGCAATCTCCCAAACCAAAAACTGTCTAAGTAAGTATTGGTTTGGTGATTTGAAAGCCAAAAGACATCTAACCATTTAAGTGAAAACTAAACTAAATATGGCTGAAAAATGAAAGTTTTCAACATCTCAAAGTATTTTAAAGGACTTTATTTCAATATTAAACAAGACCTGACTGAGTGAATGAAAAAAAGTCATTGAAATGCAGTTGAAACAAGGCTTATATGTAACCTTGACAACTAAAAGTTTTTGCCAAATCACTAAATCAATGCTTAATGGGAATCACAACCCCTTTAATGAGAGCAAATGAAGCAGAAACTCAGCAGGAACAAATAGTAAAACCGTGACTTGAAACAATGATTTTTATTTTCCCTTTCCAGACCATTTAACTTCATTAATTATTAGAGGACACCTAGAGGCTACAAATATGCATTTTTCCACACGAAAAAAAACAATGGAAGTCGAAAATGAAAGCAGAATATGAAATTTGTACAATCTATTATCTTTTTTCTCAAAACCAAGACAAATCTCACAACCTCAGAAACACAGGTCTTGCAATCGGACACTACAAGCAAATTAAAATAACACCAAAAAAAAAGGGAGTTACACAGTACAACTTGAGTTCAAGTCCCTTTTTAAAGCATCTGTCATAACGACTTCTGCATACAATTTAATTATTTACTGGTTTAATGCAGTGACTGCACTGTTCTGCTTCACTTCAAGAGGCAAAAGAGTTTAAGTTGCACGCATGTGAACAAGTTAAAACCCTTCAGATAATAAGTCTTCTGTAAAGATTCAAATTATTTAAACAATGAAATAATTATATTTTATTTTTGGTGCCGAGCGTTACTCCCTTCGTTTCCTTCTTTCTTCTTGTGTTCCTCCTGCATTAACCAGCTTGTGTGACGCTGAGAAAAAGATGAGAGAGAGGAGGGATGAATTGAAAGCAGAGACAATAGGAGCTGTCTGGCTGTTTGGACGGCTGATTCTCCTCCAGCAAAAGAGAGATGCCAGCTCTTATTACCAGGCACTTCAGAGGGGGGAGGATCTTTCTCACCCTCTCCCCCTGTCTGACCTCCCTCCCTCTCGTTCAGAATATTCCCCCTCCACCTCTAACTGTCCTCCTTCCTCCCTCTCTCTGACTTAAAATCCCCAATTTTTGCAATCTCTGCCTTCATCAATTGTTGCTGCCTCAAATTAGCCGTTTCCTCTTTTTTCCTGCCTGAATATCTGTTCTGGTGTCGATCACCGTTTCTTTTCAAGATCACCTCTTCTCTCATTTTTATCAGCTGTCCATTTATCCATCTCCCTTTCCGTGCTCCCATTTTCGCTCTCTTTCTGCTGCTATGAACCAGGATCTCTACCCTCAATTCTCTCTCCTCTGTGTGCATGTGTGTATGTGAAACGATACGCACCTACCGACTGAGAATGACATCATCTTTTTACTCCGCAGCCAATCAGATGCAAGCACATGGAGCCCTGCCTTCGGAGGAGTGTTATGTACACAAGAGAGACAGAGAGAGAAAGAGAGAGATGGAAATAGATAGGGAGACAGATAGAGAGGCAGACAAACACACTGATAGATAGACAGATATAAAGACAGATAGATTTATAGATAGACAGATATATAGACAGATAGATTGATAGATAGATAAATAGATGGATAGACAGATAGATAAGAGTGTATTCAGACTGTGTGTGTGTGTGTGTGTGTGTGTCTTAGTGTGTAAACTGCAGTCTTTTCCCTTTTGCATGCTAGTGTGCGCAGCACTACATCATTCCCTTGCACTGCTGTCAAAGCCACAGCCCTAATAAACACGGATACACACACGCACAGACACACACACACATAGACACACACAGCTGCTGTGTTTGCTATATCACAAATACATAGTATATAACAAAGTTTGGAGCTTCTTTAGTTAAGCCCCCGCAAGTGTGCAGGAACACAGCAAGGATGCGTCCAGCTTTGGACAATCAGCTGGTTTTAACACTAATCAAATTTTTGGATGAAATATTTAAGAGTTCACACTGATTAATTAATGACCATTAATTAGGCTACAAACCTGAACTCTCTTCATATGAGTGAATGTTTTGCTTTTCTGTATCAATAAATGATGGAACACATTAATCATTCCACCCATCCTATTTTAAAAGACCTTTGAGCGAAAACTAAATCTCTGCCACACACTGATGAGTTTTACCAAAAAAAACCCAAGAAAATTTAAGTCCTGTTCTTGTTTTTTGGGGATACAAAGTGATCACTAGGACATCGTTACAGAGCTGAACGATGACCAAAGGTGCTGCCAAAATCAACAAAATCAAAGTGTTTCATGACACCCGTATAACTGGTTCAAGATGTGGCTACCTGGTGGGTAGAATAATGACAGAAAATAACTAGAATAAATTACCTCAGACAAAGTGCCAGCATACATAAACAGATGAAATTCGAACTCAGAAAAGAAGAAAAAGAGAAAAAAGAAAAGAAAGGATGGTGTCAATTTGACACTAATAAATATACAGAAAATATCTGGACATATCGCTGTACTGTAGCAGTTTAGAAGCACTTATCTAAATGAATTTCCATTTGAGAGGAGGATTTATGGGAATTATAGTCACAACTGTCACGAGAAATACTTAAGTGTTATACTCATTGTAAACAGAGTTCTATGTAGTAATTTGTAGCAGCACATCTTGACATGGTTTCAAAACATCAAAGTTCAGAGGAGTCAAGCGTCTCGTCCCGTCTGATTGCCCTGATTTTCAGTTCAAACCGGAAAAAGTAAAGAGATGCACGCTTGTCTGCATGGCATGTCTCAGTGGACCGTTTACTGTAAGTCAGTACACGGTGATGTGAGATCTGTCTGCAAAACACGGAGCAGGATACACGTCATACAGGAAACACTTCCTGGAACAGCGTGTCTGCGATTGTGGGCATTTGTGAGCTTGTTCTGGGTAAAGTCAGGTGATTATGGACGAGACAGAGAGAAAAGAGGTGAGAGTCACAAAAGATGACTTGGGAAAAAAGTCAGAAAAAGAAAGAGAAAGAATCAGAGAATAGAAGTTGAAGAAAGAAGAAAGGGGAAACATGAGAAATCCAGACAGGCACCAAAAGACAGGAAATGTGACCTGTCCAATGGCACACTGTCAGACAGACAGACTCACACACATCAGACAGTTTGCATTGACTAGACATACACATAACATCCTGTGTGTGTGTGTTTTGTGTGTATTGCTCACTGAGGCATGACATGGCAGTGATTTCTGAAGGGGTCTTGTCTCTCTTTTGTCACTCGGCCTGGTGCTGCAGGGACGATTGCCCCCCTGGGACACCACACACACTAATTTGTATACCCTCACATGCTTCCACAAAGTGGCCAACAGCATTCTGTGTTTGTGTGTGTGGCTACTGCTCACAGCTAATCAGGTCTGCCAGGCTAATTAAAAAGAGTCAGCTGACTAAAGCCCCTGTAGCTCTGTAACACACAGATGTGCGTGCACACACATGCACACAAACACACAGAGAAGTGCTGAGTTGTTAAAGCCTTATATTTCTCTGTTGGGTGGCCGTACAGTCATTTCCATGGACAGGCCAGAGACACGGTGCCAACTAATGAGGGGAGATATAAACCAGTGCTGCTTTGGTGCATCACACATCTTTTTGCAACATCAAGATAAGACTGGATGTTGGCAACAGGCAGTAGGTTGGGACTGGAAAGTTGCTGGTTTGAATCTCTGGTTTGTAGTGTTGTGTGAATGTAATTGACAAGGGCTAATCTAACAATTATTTTCATTATCAATTAACCTGGCGATTGTTTTCTCAATTAATCATTTGTTCCATAAAATGTCAGAAATTTCAGAAAAATGGTCATCACAATTTCCAGAGCCAAAATAAACTAACAGCTCATTTTGTCTGATTATCAGTCCAAAACCCAAAGATTTTACAGTCAGAGAAGAAAACCAGAAAAAAATTTTGAAAAAAAAAGAAATTTGAAATGAAATGACAATTGTTGTTAATTTTCAATTCATCGACTAAGAGCTTCAGCTCTACAATTGATAGAGTGAATTGTTTTGGAAGCGAGTGAAAAAGCATCTGAATCATGTCCATCTGTGTGTAGAAGCACTGATATTTCTTTCACAACACAAACATAAATGATAACTAAACTGACAAACAGTACATAGCTACCACAAAGTATGCGAGGGCACTTGCATTGTAGATTACGTTTAACTGCTTTTGAAGCATCTTTATCCTTCTGGAAAATAAACAGTAATGTTCATATTTATTTCTACACTCAACAAAGAGGTTTTAAAAGTCTAACCAAAAATTTTATAAAACTACATGGCTGCTTGTCTTCTGTCACCTTACAGGGAGTAGATGGTTAAGGCCCTGTTAGCAAATACGGAGGTACCACTGTTCAAAGCCAGACGTAGTCTGATGGTTTCCTGTGTACAGTAGACGAGTGCACAAAGAGCAGTAAGTCCCGGCCACACAAAAACAGACAGAAGCATACGTTCATGCAAACTGCACAAAGAGACAACAATGTGAATGTGCTGACTGCAGCCATCTGATCATATGTGTTTGGGTGTGTGCACACTCAGTGTGTGTTTGTGTGAGTGTGTGTGTCTGTGTGAAGGACAAGACAGGAATTCCTGCCATTTAAACCAGCCCTTCCCTTTCCGACTGGTCCCCACAGAGAGAGGCAGAGAGCTAGAGATGCAAAAGCATATAACAGGCAGTGAAAAAGGGTGAAAAATCACACAAAATAACTGGTAAGGTAAACAAGGTATTTATCCCCAATATACTGGAATCACACTCTTGGCAAATTGGTGACAATCATCTATGTTTTGACCTTCAACTGTAGCTGAAACTCCCAGAATGAAACAGTGAGACGTGCAATTTCTGCACGCTTCCTAAAGAACTTGATAAGTGACGCACATGATGGATAAACAAACGGATAAAAACTAAATCATTGTCTTCCCCTCCCACTTCATAATAAAGTGATTAAGTCAAATATAGATGAGTATAGGTCATCACAACGAGTAAGAAACAACACAGAGGGTCAGGACCAGAGTAAGACATATCGAAAGTGAATAAGAGGAGACAGTGAGTCAGAGACGGGCACGCAAGAGGAAAAAAAAGTTAAGTGAGGGGAGCAGACTCTTGAATGAAAAATTTAGACAAACTGAGGGAAAGGGAGGTGGGGTGAGAGGAAGGGAAAGGGCTGCCAGCGGGATTTCAGGAGGTGAAGGAGAGGTAAGGGAGGAAGAGTAAAGGCCTTGTTTTTCTTCAGGATATAGGTCTTGTTTTCTTTTGGCGCACAACACCCATTTACTTCCACTGTTAAGATACTTTGTTTCTGATCTCCTGATTGGAGCCTTGCAGACAACATGAACTGTAGACATCTTCAACTGTCCTCCAGCTCAAACCGGCTGTTCATGAACTAAGGAGTCATTTTGGAAATTATGGTGAAGGCTTTGATTCAATTCTAAAACCTAATTCTAATTGTCTCAAGATAATAAAGAACCATTTCTAATCACAATTTAAGAGAAATAAGAGACAAAAGAGCAAGAAACATAGACCAAAGTCTGAAAGTGTCTTAATATGAATGTAGAATATAATGCACACAGACTATGTGTCCGTATGTCTGTGCATATTTTATAGACAAGCATCAAATATTATCAGAGCAGAAGCCCAAAAGCAGGGAGGATGAAGGTTAGACAGAGTGAAATAGCAGTGAGGGAAGATGATGGGAGGATATGAGATGGAGGTAAGAGGAGGAGGGAGGGGTGAGGGAAGGAGGAGCAGGAGCGAAGAAGCAGAGAGGAATATAGAGAGGGAGTTCAACAACATTGTCATCTTAGTGCTGCTGATGTAATCCCTAAAATTAGCAGCAATAACAGCCGCAGATAGTGCCCCACTGGTACACTGCGCTGCCCAGCGTAGTGTACTCTACACACACTCATGCACATGCACATCAGGATTTCTGCAGGTTTCTCAGGCATATAAATGGTCACGCATGTGGAAAGACTACAGAGATTTAATTGTTAAGAGATAGTACATAGTACAAAGAGCCCCATTCTGTTGAGCAAAGCCAATACACACACAAATAAATGTGCATATTCTACATTATTCCAACAATGGACATGCAGTTCATTGCATGTTAAAAATATCACCTTTCATAACTCTAGATCATTTATTTCAAGTCTTTTTCAGACTATCTACAGACCTGTGAAAGTGTTTGAATATGTGCTTTGCGCATGGACGATGAATTCAGCAGGAGTCCAGCAGTTGGGCTGGAGCACCGCTGGGCAACGGAGGTCTGTGGTTTTGTTGGTTGTTTGAAGGCATCAGTCCAAGACTGACTTGAGTATTTTGAGCCTGAGTCACAATTTGAGGAAGTAAACAAGTCATTGATTTGCACATGATCGTTGTACTAGACCCTGCCAGCTGTTTGGATGAAAAATATTTTGGTCTTTTTGGTTTTGTTTTTTTGCTTGTTGGCAGTTATCCAATCTACAGCTTTCCCCCATTTTATGTTTATGTCTCTGCAGTAGACACACGCAGATGATAGCGCTAGAATCACAGACTGCAGACAAACACAGTCATAGCATCTTTGATGTAATACACTGGTTTCTGCAGGTACTTTCTAAAGCCTGAGTTTACTTTGACCGCTCATCACCTTCTCATGAGTTGTTTGGAGCTAGAAAATCTAACTTTTTGTTTGTACAGCTTAGTTTGACAACCTGACACACCTGTCAAGCAAACAAACAACAAAACTTTGCATTAGCAATGAAAAAGGATGAAAAAAGAATTAACAATTCAGTGGGGTGAAAGTGAAATGAGGTAAACTGTACTTCTTGAAATGTTTCGTCCATCTCACTACACCGCCCCCCTTTTTTCTATTTCGCTTTAAAAATGCCAACTTATATTCTTTGGCATGAATAAGAATTATTATTAAGTTGTTGGGACTTCGGAATATAAATTATGAGAATTTAAAGTAAAAATGTTAGTCATGGCAACAAACTGAGCCAGTCTCCTGCTTCATTAAAAGTGAATGGGTCTTTAATGGGATAATTTATAATCTTTAGATTCGTTTCAAAGTGAGAAAATTCGGTTAACTTTTGTTATTTAGTTGTGAAACCATTTCAGAACTTGAACAATGCATGTGTTGACTGAATGATGTCCAACTGATTGTTCAATTAACTCATAAAATCAAGTTGTTATAAATATTGTTAGATTATTAGCACACTTCCCAGCATGCATTAGATTAAAACACTCCGGAAAGTTACGATGGAGGTTTGTTATTTGTCTGTTGTTTGTCTGTACATGTGTGTCAGGTGAGTCACATGGTCTCCTCTCTTATTAAGATTTAAACCATAAAAATCACAATGAAGATGCGTATCCACTTCAACCACTCCCCAATCATTACAGCCACTGATTTTAAGCTTCGATCCAGTGATCCATATTTGGATGTGGCTGTTAGCAGGCAGTGATTAAACAGTACGGTACATGGGGAAATCAAACCTGGAACTACTTTACCAATGAAAAATATTTTTAAAATCTTACCAATATTGATAAACTGTTGTTGGCTTAACTTAGTTTCTTTCGCTTGTTTATAGATGTTTTTAGATATTTCGTTTGACACAGAAAATGGCAACAAAATGATTTCCCAAAAGGTTTCAGCTTTGAGGCGCTTGTAGGTTTGTCTTGAAGCACTAAAGCTGACGTCACTGACGGTCAGAGCAAGTTAAAATAATGTCAGGTGCCACTTGCAAGTATAATTAACCCTAGTTAGATCCATTCCTCCACTACCTCATCCTCTGACCTCCCTCCCTCGCTCTCCTGTCTTAACCCCTCTTGACCCTGCCTTTCTCTCACCCCATCCTTCCTGCCTCCCATTAAATCCCCATCTGACCTTCCTACAACCTTCACCTTTCTGCCCCATCCCTCCATCCCTGTGCCTCGCCACCCCTTCTGCTGCACGCAGGCTCATTTTTTTCATTACCTGTCAACCCCCATTATCTTTCAGTCTTCATTTCACCTTCCTTTCTCCGCCCTTAACCCCTCCTCTCCATCTCAGCCAGCTCTTGGTCCTTCAGAGCTCCTCATGCTTCCAGTATATATCTGTCTTTTCTTAATCCTTAATTCTTTATCACTCCTTCACTCAAAGAGACATTGTCATTTTTATCCATTTCCTCTTCCATGATCTTTTTTGTTGCTCATTTTTATGTTACAGTTTATGTAATTGTCAACTTTGCCATTCTCTTATCCCACTCTCTCTATTCATCTTCTACTTCTCCCACTTCTACCTCCATTCTGTCCCTCCCCCTGCTGTCCTCCTTCCTCTCCTCTTTGATTTTTTAAAAGGTTATTCTCATGGCATCTCTGCTTCACTTGACATCGGAGAGTGAAAGGAAAAACAGGAAAAGGGGTGAGGACGTTTGACAAAGGTCAAAAATCTAGATCAAAACAAAGTGCCACTGCCAAGTCACGGTTTTCTCTCTTCGGCTGCTGAGTTTCCTGAATGACGATAGGTTTTTCTTTGTTTTTCTTTTTATTATTCAGATTTCTTTTAAGGGTTTTAATGTTAGTCAAGCTTCCATCCAAAGTTTGTGCAAATTTGAACAGGGAACAGAGGAAAGTTACAGTCTCTTCATCGCTCCACACAGATCTGTTTTCGTCAATTATTTCGTCTCTTCAGTGGAGCCAAAGCTCGAGTGATATTTAGGTCATGTGCTTAATGTATCATGATTACAGTATTAAGTCTTTTTAGTTTCCATTGCACTTGGAAAAGCATTTTGCTTTTATCAATACAACAACTTTTCCACCCCAGCCAACTTTGAAAACATGTTTTCCATGTTTTGGCAAAACAGAAATAAACCCTCCCACAAACTGACTCACATTTGTAAAAAAGGATAAACAAACAAATTACCATAAAAAGGTGAAGGTTTTCACCTGCCCAGTAACAAGAAATGACCCTAATCAATGGCTTTCATAACTCGCCTTCTAGGTCATGATACCATATCCTGCTGTGTTTCCTCATCACTTTAAGTTTCTGTTAGAAATTATCCTGCTTATTCATGTTTCTTGTGAAAAAGTGGCTTTATCATTAATGTCAATTACTGTCATCAACTGTAAGAATTGTCCAGTCTTGTCGTTGCAATTCCCTGATTACAACAGGTCAACAAGTCTATTAGTTGGTACTTGATTAAACACTTGGTACAATTAAAATATTCACACTATTTACTTGACATAATTTGCACCCAATAAAACTAAAAACTATGATCATGGTCAAATATCCAATAAAACAATAAGGGTAATAAGTATAGCTATCGTAATGCCGTTTTCCTGAGTGAAAACATACACATTTTTGTTCTCATGGCCTTTCTTATTCTTTTCCTCCCCCCTTCTTCCTGGCTCCCTGTCTCTCCCTGGGGCCCTGCTAGGTCTAGCAGTGGCAGAGCTGGCAAGAGGCCCTTGGGGTTTAGCTGGCCCCACCTGCATTCTGATAGAATGAGACCAGATGAGCTCAGGAACGGACTGGGTGCATTAAAGCAGCAAGGGGCTTTAAAACATAAGCAGCCCAGAATGTTAAAGCGCTGCAGAAGCACAGGGAAGAGGAACAGCAAGACAGACGCACATAAAACCTACATACTGCACGTATGCACATTTAAACACACAGCTGAAAAGTACAAAAAAATAAAGTACTAAAAAGCAGACACACCCAAACACTGAGAAATAGTCACACGGACAGCACACGTGCAGTTTTATCGACACGAAAATGTTCAAAAACATGCACACACACACTAAAGATGATAAAAATGAAGCCAGGAATATTACGGGAATGTTAACAACTTCATCATCACATGATGCCAAGCAAAACTCTATAAAACTGACCGACACAGTGAGCTCATTCCAACACAATCAGCACAGGAAATTGGCTTTTTCAACAAACCACCACAGTGGCTGGCGTTCCACACATTTCCCAAACATGTTCACTGTTTAAGCAGCCTTTTTAACATAAGTAGGTTCGAAACAACCAATTTTTACCAGCCAAAGTGGCTGGCAGAGACAAACGTCCCAGGCCAAGTCAAATTTGTAAGAATGATCTAAAACAGCAACAAAGTGATTCTTCCTATCACCCCATCCCGATGACCTTCAAACCTGAGGGGAGGCTGAAAGATGATGCAGAGTCATTTTTGCATTACCACACCAGGTTGACAAAGCATTTATATGAGTCATACCCATGAGTTGCCCACTGTATGATGAACGTAACCTTAGATTTAACCTGATTGGAAACAGTGACGTTAGAGTAACTTGAGTAATGTCACTGCATGACGAGCACAAACTCATCAAATTGAGCTAATATGACACCACCAACGGCAGCATCAAAGTAAAGTTGTTGCTAATGGCTCCCTGAAAATAAACTGGTATTACATTAAATAAAAATAAAAATGAGTGTACAGTCAGTGTATGGTATCCATTTTGTTTTTCAGTAAGCTAATGTGTTAAAGCTACATACACTACATACAAGACAAGTAAGCTTTTAAATCTACAGTAGTTGCAAGAACGAAATATACCTAAAAATGAAGACGTACTCAAGTAAAGCAAAACCTCACTACCAAGGCCATTCAGTAGCTGTTCTGGAGCGATTGACATGTTTTCCTCAGCAGATGGACGATGCCTCCTCCACACAGGGGTCAGATCCAGCTGAAGTAAGGTGCTAGTAAGCATTTACGTCAGGAGGGCTGAATGCTTGCTGTTTTCTCCAGCAGTAGTGCGGCTACCCTACTTACTGCCAATAATGTGTGACAACAGGTTTTGAAAATTAGTACAAACATACCACTGTAGCCACTATTTGGCAGTGTTACATAACTTTGTGTGCATGCATTTGTTTCTAACTAAACTGTAATTTTTTATTTTACAGAGCTTAAGAAAGATACATATTTTAACATATACAATCAAACTTGTTTTCTAAATTAAATCTGGCTAGAATCACCTGACAGTACACAGAGTCCATCTTCTACATTTCTCTTAGTGAGTGCAGGGAACAGAGGGAATGGATATAATCCTTTAAAGTACATTTAACCATCAATGGTTGAGCCCAGCCAGCTGTTGGATGGAAGTTTGAAGTGAAGATGTGATTTGCTGCTTCCTGTGTGCAGAGATTTCCAACCAGTGACTAAACAGCAACCTAATGTGGGCAAGCAGGACATCTCTACAGTAAAAAGAAAGTGTAGAAGTCTGGCCTAGAGTAGCTTTCACCAACCTCCCCCTCGGCCTAAAGGAATTTCATTAGATGTTCACTGGTGGCTGCTGCTTTACATTATTAATGCAGGTTTGCAGACTTAACTCACGTGTGTCCCAGGTTAGCCAGAGAGGAGAGACAAAGTGTTTGGAGGAGAAAAAAGAAACAGACGTCAGACGTTTCGCCTTGTAACACAGGAAGCTAGCTAACCACAGACGTTGCAAGAAACGCAGTGTTTCCGGTGTGAGTACTGACACTCAATTGCTTCAAAACAGCAGAGAGGATGCTGCTTCATGCTCTGAACGCTTCCACAAGCATGTTCAAGGCTACAATCTAGCTACTTATGACACAAAGGGCTTCACACAGCGTGGAAACATCTGTGTGTCTGTATTCACTCTTCACTGATTTTATTCCAGTGTTGTGAATACTGAACTATCCTGTGCAGATGGCTGAACCTGCATCATGTTAAATTAATGATCCTGGGGTACCATGGAGTAGCCTGGCTGTAAAAGCCCTTACAGCAGGCTTCCCCTGCAAGGCAAATGAGGTGATGGGTTCATCTATCTATCTGGACTTGTCCAGAGAGAAAAAGACAGTAACCCAGCGAGGCATCTGATGTCTTAATGAAGTGACTTTCTCTGTGTGCATGTGTGTGTTGTTCTGTGTGTGTGTGTGTGTGTGGTAAGAGTCTGAGTCATTAGTGAATCCCAGTGGTCTGTTATGGTGGTGAGAGAATGCACAGGATCTTCTGTCTCTCGCCTCGCTGGAAGAAGAATCAGGTTTCTGAATCAGTGGGTATCAATCACAACCAGGAGTCATCGCAGAATAAAAGAAGTAAAATAAAACAATAAAATAAAGCTTGATCTAATCAGCAGTTTGTCTTTCTCTGTCTCTGAAAATTAAGATAAGCACATCCAGTAGGCCTTCTCTTTGGTGTGATTTGTAGGTAGAAGCTGTATTGTCCTTTATTTTCTGCTCAAGATACAAAAGATGCCACATTTTCTTCCTGTTTCTGCACCATTTTTTTGGACTCCTCTTGATTCATAGCTTCAGGAACTTAATTCAGTCCAGGGCGAGCCATTAAGAGAGAGAGAGAGACACCAGACACTGGTGCACACCAGTGATAATGGATTACTGATGTCATTATGGTTTAATAAGGCCTCTAAACAACATCCTCTGATCCACTGCCAGAAAAACTGTTCTCTTTGAGTGTGTGTGTGTATGTGTGAACAATATACATTTATAGCCTGTGTAACATCCACTCATTACCATTATATCATCATAAATGGGCTACCCCCTAAGATACATTGAAAAAAGTAAAGACAAATCACACTCAGTGTCTTGTACAAAAACAGTGGAGGTTGGAATGACTTTTTAAATGCATTTTGCTGCTGTAACCAGTTATTTACCCTGTCGGTTTATTAATTACAGAGAGAGGGAATGTCTTTAACTGATCAAATGATCATCAATCAATAAATCACTTACTTCTAAAAGCATTTAAGAGGACACACGTACCTTCATCCCCGCAGCAGCAGACACAACACTTGAACTTGAAAATTCTGCCACAACCTGAACTCTAATTCAAATGTGTTTGGTCAATTTCTCGTGATTATGCTGACATTCAGACATTCGGTCAAAGGATGATCACTGACCAGATGTTGCCATTGTAAAAGTCCCACATTTTACTACAAGGTTATTTCAGTGCTGTTTGGAAAACACAAAATTCCGACCTCTCTTCACCATAGCAAGGTACAAAGAAAGGTCTGGCACGTAGCAGGTTGCAAAACTAGAATTATGCGGTACAATATCTATGTTTATTTTTTGTCACATTTGTAACATTTGAGAAAAAACATCTCAGCTCAGTGCTACTACTGTATTTCCATTTATTCTTGTTCTTGTTCTTTATTTTTTTTAACTTTTAACTTAACTATTTTTCACTTTTTCTACAATATATATATATATATATATATATGT